>JACCGJ010001783.1:75889-119408 GCA_013407085.1 Atriophallophorus winterbourni
ATAAAAGCATACCAAATTTCTTTCTACAATTTTGTTTTAATATTATAGAATTGGGGCAACATGGACCACTTTAAGTAGCGTGCAATTCCATTTGCTATATGATATCATCTAATGGTCGGAACTCTATGCATTAGTACTTATTATCATAACTAATAGATTTATCTACGTAGGAATTCTGTTCGCGGGCGTTCTTAAATGTACGTCACACAGAGTTTTAGCCTGTGCTTTCTCGTTTGAAAGACGCATACATTACCAGTACGCATATATATGACAGGGCATTTCTAGGTCTTTATAGCTCTTTAAAATTGTCTACTAAAATGTGTTTATGGTTATCGCATTACTACTAGATTTTCATGTACCTTAATTACATGGGACACTACACCGTTCACATTTTTAGGTCACATGACCTTGAACATGAGGTAATTCAGATCAATAGATTCTCCTTGACATAAATTTATAACCAATTGAAGTTTCAGTTGCATTCGTTATTATAGACTGCTATTTAGATTGATCGATACGAAAGTGCCAAATAAGACGATTATTTTGCGTTTACCTACAAAAGGACCACACAAAATGGAAAGCGATGACAAAAATGACCTGAAAAAGTTGTAAAATGTGCAATATGTGTCGACACGTTAAATTTGTTTCTAAATTTCTATAATTTACTAAAGAATCCGAAAACAATGGCTTCATATCATTCTTAGAAGTGAATGTCAAGATAAATAGCAAAAGAAGAATAAATGGCTTTGTATGAATAGATCGAATTGAAAGCTTTAGACTAAAGTTGGAATACAAAATCTGCACATAAAATTCTGTAAATAACTAAATAAATTTGACCATGATTATTCGAAACCCTTTCATTTTGACAAAGATATATTGATGCTAATAAATTAACGTGCCTCCGCTCTTGGGTGTTTTGGAAGGCAACATATCATGTTTCAATCTAATCGTCGATAATGATTGACATTTAGGTAGATCGTGGGTGAGATATCCGTGTGGATATTATCAACGAGTAGGCCACCTAAATAATTGCTGTTTACAGACTGTTCTAAAATGCCTTCTTCAGAAATCCAGTTTGCGCGTTAAATGACTGTGCTACAATGATAGGTCAACAAAAGTTCTCTTGAAAGTACTGTCGGAAAAATACCTGGTAATCAGTACAAAAGATGAGGTTCAAATACAAAGAGATGACCGTGAAAAATCAGCTTAAGCTTAACATAAAATGTGTAGGAAGTAAGTTTGCGAACTTTTGTGATTATTGTTATCTTAAAAATAGTGTCTACCCGTGGGAAACTTGGGTGCATCGCATCGAGAATCTTCACAGAGAGCATCTCACATATGTAGGGAGGTATCCCAGCACATTTCCATGCGTGTTCAAACCCAATGCACTACTCGATTTTATTACGGATGAATGGGTCAAAATATTGTGATAGAAAATCCGCACGTGGGCTATGATACTGTCACTTTGCCCATGTCTGAGAAGATATATGAAGAGAAACATTGCATCGAAACTCCTGCGTGTTTCCACATGCAGCTCAGTGTCGGTGGCAAATCGCGCGGTGTTACTTGCGCAATATCGAAATGCTGCACAATTGCGGTTATGATGCTGACGAACACGCTTTTTCAATATAAAACAATTGTAATCTTTATATCCGATTGTGTTTTTTTATTTATTCTCTAGACCTGTATTTTTGTGTGTATTATCTAGACAATTGTAGCAAAATTTACCCGTCTTGGTCTTGAAAGAGCATACAGGATTCTCAATCAGAATTATGATTCTTTGCCTTTCAGTACATGCTAACTAAGAGTCAAATGCATGCTTTTGGATCTAAAGTTGTAATGATGTGGCGGCTCATGGAATGCATACTACGTTCAATTTGCAATTCGTGTTTAGGTGATGGGTGTAGTTTACGAATTTTACACTCGTATTTCGAAATGTTGACTATTTTCACTCAAAGTTTCATGCTATCTTCCCTTAGATTCAGGCGTTGTTGAACAACGGAGATTTTTATTTGACCGTCTCCGACATCGACGATCCCGATGTTGCGGTGGTAAGCATTATTGTTGCGTCTATCGTTTCTACTCCGCTTCCAATGTGATTTAAGCTGTCTGAATAAAGTGGCGCATTACTCAAATTTGATAAGCATGTTCAACAATGAAGATTTTGGAGAACAACGCGGATAGAATATACGTATAGAAATTAAACAAATCGTACATTCGTGTTTGCATCCATGTGGTTTAAAGGAAGAGTGAAAGTAATTTCAAATTTAACATGAAGTGGGAAATTTATGATTAACAATGAGGGTTTTTAATAAACTGGGGCCAGCGCAGTGTTATTCAACGTGAAACATTGTAAAGTTTTTGTGTCTACTCAACCGTACCAAGTCTTTCGAAATATTCACAAAGCTTATCACAACGGTCCACATTGGAAGCACTGGACTCGAGTTTCGCTCTTATTAGAGCTCATCAGCAGTGCATATCCTGTCTCGGGTCTGACTGGAACCCAGGACCTTCACCATTGTAGTCTCATACCTTACGGCCTGAGCTACCGACCCCCGTTTGACCGAGCGCGATTAAGTCTTCACGAATGTTTCTCCAGATTGGCACATTTGAGTAGACACAAAAACACAATGAACAAACTCTCCAAACACCCTTCAACATTGTAAAGTTTCTCAGAATATCATTTCATTCGGCAAGGACAGCATTTCTGGCGGTAGACTTTTCCTCACAAAACATACACGGACAGCCTATAAGCACCGGTGACAGTTTAATCGGGAACGTGGTATTTGAAGAATGAGCATGTGACTGCGTATCGAGAGACTAAAACCAAACAGGTTTTGAGACTGTGTTTAAAATTGAATAACGTTAGCATTGGAGAAATGCATATGGTGTATTGCTCAACAAGTGTTCATATCTGAAAGGTAGACGTGACCACAATGGCTTCGTTAAACATGCTCACACTTAAAATTTAGGCGAATTGACAACGCACTCAGTTTGCGTAGGACACGTAATCGCACCCAGCTGTTAACAACTGCGTCTCGGCTCTCCACAATTTTTATCGAGCATGGTAGATATTTGGTTGAAAGCATCATTAGATAACTACCGTTTATGCTTAAAGACAGCAGCGCGTCTGAACGTTTATCATTGATTATTTGGATCGATTATATCATCAACAGAGTCCGGTGTTTAGTCAACAAATCTGTTTTTGATCTGTCAATTTAGACGGTTGCTTTTGACATTAGGAATCGAAAGGTCGCGAGGAATCGACCAAAGATTTGTTAGCTTTCTTCATTCACAGATTTATAGCTTTATTCTTAGATGATGTGGGGGAAGGCTTTGCTTTACAAGACCGACAAAATGTACATCGGGTCTAATGGTAAAAATTGTCTCAAATTGTTGTCAAGGCTGATTGTCAAACGCAAAAGCATTCTTCACCATTCTCGAGTCAAGTGACTTTTTGAAAGTGCCAACGCTCTCAGATTGTGCCACGTTATTGGGTAAACAGTTCCACGATTGCGTAGAATGGACACAAAAGTACGTATTTACGGCAGTTTAAGCTGCTATGCTATTGATAAACTTTAAGCGGGTGACCGCGCAGTTGTGTTAATCGCGAGATGTAATAAATACCTGAATGGTCGGATCGCGTGAGTGTGTACTATCAGGATGATTTGTATTGAGCTGAATGCAATTTGATAATTCTAAGGTGCACTTCGCACGGATGATTAGAAAGCCCACTGGCGAGCTGTGTCACTCTACACTGTGCAGTTTGCAATAGATGGATATTATTTTGCCATTTGGGATCCCATGCTTGTATGGTATGTAACTGATAGTGACGTCAAACGAATCAACTGCACTTTACAGGAGATTCAGGTTGCTTTAGCAAGTCAACATTATATTGTGTTTCCTAATTCCAACTAAATAATCACGCTCAAATTTTTTTCGAAGAGACGCTTTGAATAACAGTTCGACCGATGACATTTTGGTTGTTGAATGTGCTGTTGTGAGATAGTAAGCTGATTTTGTACTATTCATGGGCATTTTGTCATCTTGAGATCAGTCCAGTTGTAGAATTTATCTTGCACCAAAGCCTCACGTGGTCTGCGAAGAGAAGCACTGGTACACTAGGGAATAGGTGTATTCAAACTGATTTAAATCCTCTTGCATCTTACCATTCTTATTTGCAGACTTTTCCATCACACCCCACGATAGGTTTTGTGATGTGGCGAAACGGAAAACTGTTTTG
The DNA here is from genome assembly GCA_013407085.1 of Atriophallophorus winterbourni. NCBI lineage: Eukaryota > Metazoa > Platyhelminthes > Trematoda > Plagiorchiida > Microphallidae > Atriophallophorus > Atriophallophorus winterbourni. Next base: position 80,133 of record JACCGJ010001783.1, read on the forward strand.
AACTTTGTAGCTGAAAATCTTTGTACACGAATAAAACTATTTTTTATTGACCAAAGTGATGTGTTGCTCACATGCCCCGAAATTATACTCCACTATTTTCTATTGAATAATACAACACGACCAACCATTTCTATCGCATGCAAACGCATGTGGATTGCTTTAAACTGGGACTTGAAAAATCAATGATTGCAAGCATTTCTTTCACACGCCCCCGTAGACCAGTTTGGTGCTAATTTCAATCATCAAATAAAGTCAGTACGATCAGAATTTGTATGTCTTGTAACGCTGGAGAAATGGAAAATGATGCCTGAAATGCGAAGTCGCTGTTTGATGAGGTTGGAAGAACCGAACAGCTTAATCGTCAATCAATGGACAAAATATTCTCATGTGTATGCTTGCTCGTCACACCCACCCGATGACCGCTCATACATGTGCATACGTGGGTGCTCGTGTCATTGTACAGGTCGGTTGTACAAGCCTTGTCCAACAGTGTTCAACAGTTTAAGCTTTGCCTCCTGCCTCTACTTCACGTATTGTTTTCTAATTCACCACGATCCCATTCCATCTCACAGCTTGACCGACAGAGTCGCGTCGAGGTAACAAAACTACGCCGCATTTACAACAAGCAACGAAATCGTCAACGTAAATCCGGTCAACCACCTTATCTATACCTAAATGAACCAGGAATCGGCCATTTTCACGGCCCCAAAAGTACACCGAAAAAAGTGAAGAAAAAAATTAAGTCAAAGGGTCATGGTGATATCAGTACCGGGGTTAAATCGAAAGGTCTCGGTACAAGTCCTTCTACCTCATCAGCTGGATCCAATAAAGAAACTACTCAAAGGATTCAAGGAAACCAAGGTGATCGTTTACTTCCGGATGAAAGAATTGTAAGTGTATTGAAATGAATCCGATTATCGATTTTTTGCAGCTGACTTTAAAAAAGTGTCCCAATCAAAGCCTCCTGACCAACCATTCTTCACCGTCGTATTCCACACCCAGTCCAGCTGGAATTACGAAATCTGAGCAAGAAACCATCAAAAAGATCTTGTTTGCCTCTACGCCTCAGTTTAAATCTCTCGAAAGGCAGTATGTGGGAAACGGGAAAGGCTTGCAATGTGACGTTAGCCCATCGCTATTAGTATCTGCTAAATCTGCACCGCAGGCGATCCTATTACGATCGGAAACGGAGAAGCGAGCAAAGTTCACACTAGGATCTAGGGGTGTAGCTTATGGCCATAATTTGAAATCAAGGCCTCCGGAACGACAGGCATCTCCGCAGATTGTCACATCCATGCTACACACAGTGGAGCGAAAACCGCCCATAATTATTCCTGAACCAGTGAGGATGAATTCTGATGATGTGAGTGTCTTGCGTTACGTTTGTTCAGAGTTCAGCGTTTGTTTGATTTTCGTTACGAGTTTCATGTTTAGAGCATTGTCGAATGTTTCACCCATTATTAACCTTTACCACTGAATCATATCATATCCCTAACTATCTATCTATCTATTTATCTATCTATCTATCTATCTATCTTTCTATCTATCTATCTATCTATCTATCTATCTATCTATCTATCTATCTATCTATCTATCTACTCTATTATCTATCTACATCCTATAGTCATCTACATCTATCCAGCTATTACATCTAGTCTATCTATATCTATTCTATCTATCTATCTATCTAATCTAGTTATCTATCGTATCTATCGTATCTATCTGCTACGACGACTTTGCGTTCCAGCTTTGACTATATATATATATATAACTGTGTGTGTGTGGTCTTCATTGTAATACTTGTAGCGAGACAACTGGTCTTAACCCTGGTTAAATGTATGAAGATTATAAATCATTTTTATCGTGTTACCTTTTTAGTTTATTTTTAAACAACTTTTATTATTTAGTTATTACAGTATCGATCTCCTCGTCTAAATTTATTTCTCACTAGTGCGGATATTTATTTCTGTTTGTGGTATTGCCAGTATTAATAGAAATATGATGGTTTGTTTACATGTGTGAGCATTTTTGAAAGTGGATCACAGAAAAGAATGGTATAATAATCTTTGGTTCTCCTGACAATTGGATAATTTGACTTCGTCGTGGTCAATAATCCTATGAGCGCTAGAGCTGAACCCCATCATTTGTATCAACACGATGATGATTCTTTTGATAAATCATCGCTTTCGAGGATTACCGTGCATTTAGCTGCCATACAATTCTAACATGATAACATATCCTGAATAGATGGAGAAGAGCGGGAATATGGAATCGATGGTATCTATAGAAAAGCAAGAACATAAAACTGGAAATAGGTGGCCACACCTCAAATGAAACATGCGTTCATTCAAGTTTCCGGAATAAGTGGAGCGACAGCTTCCTCGCGCATTTCACAGCCATGCTTCAAAACAAGCATTGATCGAATATCCACAAGAAAGCACAATTGATTGAGCACGCAAATAAATTAATTGAATAAGCCAACATTCTAAAATGATGCTTACAGCCAGACCGCCACTGAACACGGTTTTGAGACATCCTCAGGTGTAGCTAGCCATCGCGATGTCGGATCACACCGACGCCAACCCGATGCTGCCGAGATTGGGTTCTTTAACTGCTTTTGTCATGTTCAGGTTGGGCCGCCCCGAGGTCTACGCCAATCGGGATGCGATGAGGGAAAACGGAAGTCGGTGTTCCGGCGTTAGCGATATGTGATCCATTCAACGTATAATATGGAAATTAATCTGTATCTCTATCAATCTTACTCCCGAAAACCTTATCACGGATAGCATTGCTGTGTATGTCATGTCATGTCAACAGCTAACTCACAAAATGTTACACAAAAAGTGATTATCGGACAGTTGGAGAGATCTGATATGTCAGGTTTCACACTCATACAACAATACAGTTTGATATGTTGCTTTGTAAATTCTATTTCCCATTTACGACGTTATAGGTGACTTAGGTTGCAAGTGATTGGGTTCCAGAACTTCATCGTTTAAAGATGTCGAATTATTGATTTAACTACATAGATACTTAACATGATCTACAGTTTTGAGCGCCTGGCTATAAGAATAAATTGTTGTTTAAGAAATCGATGTTTTGCAGCAAATCACTGTAAAATGCATTCATACTGCTGGCAAAATACCGGATAGCTCATGTGCCATAGTTTGTCTACCTGTGTGGGAGTCGAAAAACAGAATTGCATCATAAGCTTCGTCCGCACCAGGAGTCTTGCCCTGTGGAAGAATATAAACTCCGAAAGTTGGGTTTACCTTGCTGCATTGTTCCAAAATAGCATCGATTGCGAAATTAAATAAACGGCATCCTTTTTTCATCGCCACATGCTGAATAGTGAGTTTACTCACTGTTCGTCAGTGGTGCGCTTCCTCGTGGTTTAGAATAAACGAAAAAGATTATCCGTCTAAACGAAGTTTCAGCTATAGGATTTTCGAGAGAGATTGAACATTTTGCTGCAAACTTCTTTCAGGTCAGTGCATGTGGCGCATCCGAACGATTTGTACTATTATGAAAAGGAGTCGTGTGTCCATTAACATGAGAATACCAAGAAAATCAGCCTCAAAGGCGTTGTCCCTTACGAAGCAACGGTGTGTAAGACAATTTCTGTGACTGCCATCGAAATGTTCATCAAATCTCACAGTGGCCCTGTAGCCTGCTATACCTGGGATAAAAACGTTGGGTGATCTATATGCGCCCTAGCAAATCAGAATAAGGAATCACTATGGGCAAAATATGTTTGCTGAAATCGTGTTGAAATTCGTGTCCGATAGTTGGGTGGAAACACTGTTAGTTACAAGCTCAACTCAGCATTGATGTCATCAGTGTAGTTCATCTATTATGTATTGTTTCAAAACAAAATAAAATTTACGTGTAAAATTGTCAGATTATGTGGCTTGGGCTATACATCTCTTGCATTATCGTTCCACATTTCTTACTGTTTTTTTATAAATAGCTACTCACCTAGCCTGTCTTTATTCAGGTATGTTTGAGGTACAAACATTCACGTTGATAGTTACCGTTTTACGACCTAAATTTGAAGTGATTACTTTTACCATTTACTCAAATTGAACTAACCACCACTTGATGTTGGAGTGATGTCATTTAGTTGTTTTCATTTGTTCCTGGCGTTTGTGTAGGAGGACGATAATTCCGTGGCATCGAACCTACCACCGATTTCTGACAAACAAGTCGTTTCAAAGGTAACTGGTCCTGCACACGCAGTTTTTCGCATTCTCTCCCTGTATAACTGATAAATTTAAAGCTCATTAATGGATAAATTTGTGAGCGCGTTCTGAAATAATAATAATAAACTGTAGTTCATTTATGGATTTTTGATGTTGTGTTTGTCACCAAACTAGATTCTGAAATTGCCCGAACGTTTATGAAAGCTATAATTAAATTTTCCTAGATAATATCCAGCTAAAAACAGCAGGCTTTTAATCGTTAAGCCCGGGTTCGTGAAATGAATCCATGTCGGGATCAGAGCTCGAGAAATGGTTGCACATTTATGTCAACTTCACGTCCCTGTAGTTCGTGTCTTGCCTCGCTGCAAGCTTGTGATTTCTGCAAACGTTTCATTTAATCAAATCTCAGTCTATTGCTTTATGGGTTAGTTATGCATTTGTTCATTCTGTCAAATATCCATCGTTCGATTCTTCGGTTTGAAGACCATGAAATTACGTTCCACAAGCCTCAAAACAATAGATAACTTTCGTGCCGTTATATCCAGTCAAACACACAGGCCGGAAAAATGTTTATCTTGATACAAAAATGCTCATTTCCATGCATTTCCATCACACACACACCACAACCGGTTTCGTGTTGTCTTTGATGATGATGATGTGTTGTTTGTACTCATCAGGTAGTGACCGTAGGATCAGGATCCGCATGCGCTTGAAACAGTGGAAGAATATTAAACAAGTTGCGCTTGTATGCCATTGTTGGATAAGGTTAAATTGATACGTTTTTTCATCATTCACTCCAGAATTGCTCGCGTGCTATTCACAGTCATTTTGTAGAGACAAGACGATAAGGTTGCAGATATACTTAAAAGTATAATTAAACCTGAGAGTTAGGACCAAATTTGACTGTTGTATACAGAAATGTACAATAATATCTTAGCATTGGATTTGTATTACGACGATTGAAGAGCAGCCTGAAGTTTATAAATCTCGATGAAGTGCGGTTTGATTAGCATAGTGAATCAAATGTAACCGTACTGAATGGCACAAGTCTGTTTACATTCACCAACATTTTGTTGGTACATATTTCACACGCTTCTCCAAAGTCGACTTCACGGGACGAAAAGCAAGAGTGTTTTAAAGAAACATCGTGATGCTGCACAAACCAAATTTAAATACGGGAGACTTTGTACTCGGATAATGAACTTCCATTTCAGACATCATGTGTTGTCAAGCTCATGTACCTGGGGGACGTGAATGCGAATGAAAACCTCCCCGGATCAAAGAAAAAGAACTCGCATTCCATATCGAATTTATCCCCGAAACGTTGGATTACGGTCATACAACAACCAAGCGGGGGTAATACCATCACTGTATTCAAAGAACTACTAAAACCGGGTGGTAAGTGGACACGGAAGCAATTTTGTACCGATTCGATGTCTATGAGACGAGACCATTGGCCTACAATTTATTTGTGCAAGATATTCTTTTACAGCCAATCGAATGAAAATTGTTTCTGATTGCATGTTAACATGTTTACTTGAAACAATTCAAGTTTGGTATATCATGAAGATTGTCAATGTAAAAATTTCTCTTTAATTCGGGTTTTCTATTTTCATGGCCGACATGAGAAAACTGCACTCACTGTTTTTGCTTGTTTGCAATTTATTGTTTGAAACTCTTTAGTCGTATTTCGGACCAATTCGTGCTCGGATTGTGTATTCAAATTATTATTATTATTGGATTGAGACGTTTTCTGTGCAGCAAAAACAACCCAGATGCATTTTGTGTCAAACAAGCTTTTGGTTGCGTGCGAACTCAGCCGAAGTCAGTTGAATGGTTTTCCTGCATGTGAACTCGAAATCATGCAAATTAATATTCACTCGTTGTAGATGTATCTTCCCTGTCTACTTGCTCGGCCGCATTCCTACTAGCTTATGCTACTTCAACCGCCCCAGCACTGAAGCGCTTCGTATTCGGCGTCATCTTTCACCTTATCAGCTCCACATTTTAAAGCTCCATGCTGCGGTTTGTGTCTAAAGCGTGTGTTCAGCTCGGGCCTCATCAAGGATTGATATTCACTATCATTGCGGAGACGCTTCTCGTTTCACTATTATTCTCGTTCATCCTTACAGAAAGTTACATAGTATTCTCTTGTTATACACTCCAGGAAAATACTTAGATTGGATCTTCTATATACTGTTGCATTGTGTTTATCACCATACGCTGAATTAACAAAACTCGCAGCCTGGCAATCCCATCTATCCAATACTCCATCTTGACTTAGACAGTAATTCTCTTCTGGATTAAAAAGCGGAAATAAAGTTACCATGAAGTCAGATAATATGTTGACATTCCGCTCTTTAGGGCTGCGATTATCAAATTATAGTGTGAGAATGGAAATAGAAGGTAAAACTATACCGAATAATGAGTTTGAATAAGAAGGAATAAAGCCCGTAAACAGTTCGCGTGTCTGAATTTCCTTCGGTTTTAAGCTTAGTGACATCAATATTGGCTGGAAATTTTTTAGGTCTTTTGTTCATTAGTCTGTGTGGTAGACGGACTCGATCTCGAACGTACTATAATTATCCACCAGGATCCCTAAAATATCAAATAACGAGATACCTCATTTAAGTTTCAATGTTATTATTTTTGCTCATTTTCGTGAGCAATCCCGGGATAATCAGATCGATTTCACTTTATTGCAGACGTGTTCGAATTCAACTCACGCCGAGTTCACGGTTTCCCGTTCTCACTGCTGCTCTGCGTCGACGGAGCTCATGACACTCGTGTTAGCACCTGTTGTGAATATCGATACAAAAAAGGAGTCCGTATTGGTGGAAAATCTGGTCGCTTTGTATACCTCGACGCACAAGGATCGATGCCGTGTTTCAAGTAAGCCAACTAGATGTTGTTTGTTTGTGACCATCGTGATTCGGTGAGAAATGCTGCTCCTTCCGAATCTTTACCATGCATTTAATTTTTGCGATGAACAGTCTAGCACCAATGTAATATTTGTATGCGGCTATTCCTTTATTGGTAGCAACAAAGCCCGTTAACCAATTCTTAATTGAAAAGTCTGCCATTTTACCACTTTAAACGTGAGTTTTCAAAACGGGTGCGAGGTAGCGTTTCGTCTTTGCCTTGTATTAAGAGAGTGGCCATTCCCCGATTATTCATTGTCAATTTCTTAACGCATTCTGTGTTCGTTCACGGCATGCATTGTAAGGGTATTGTATTTTCCATTATCGAAATAATACAGATATAAATAATTTGTAATCGAAGCACAGCTTATTGCATTTTCAGGTGCCAGAGTATGCGCACAGCAAATGTCAAAACAACGGCTGATACACGACTCCAAACGAATTGTCCTGTTGCTGGAGGTGAGTGAGCATTGTAAACTTCATTTTCTGAGCCACTCAAGCATTGTTTTTCTTTCTCGTTTGAACGAGGTTGAATCGTCATAGTCTGTACGAACACCAATGTATCTCACGGAAATTTAATTATATTGATTGGATTGAAATTCTTTAAGATTTCCGGGGCTGAATGCTCTAAGTTATTTGACTGACTTTTTATATACCTTATAGTTAATGAATTACAAACGGTTCAACAGGAACCACAGCATGAAAGTGTGTACTAAGAAGTACGTTCGCTGATCAATTTAAAACAAATAATGACCCCATGATTATGTATATCCGGCTAAAAGTAGACGTATATTCAATTCGACCGCGAAGGTGGTTAGTGTGGTTTTTGCATGGTGGGATATTTCTCGATTGGTTTCAGGAAGATCTTTGCCTAATACCGGAGCGATGGAATGAATTCAGTCTGCTGCTTCTAGATATCGTTCATTCATTCACTAAAACCTGCATTTTCTGACAGCAGCTAAGGAAACGGGTTGCCAGTGATCATACACTTAAGACCTCCGCTTGAACCGATACATATCTTAAGCAGTGTTCAATTCATCTATGAGCACGTTATGCATTAAGCTAACGGTAAAATATCTACTGCAGCTATGAACGGTTATCAAAGAATACTTCTGCGTTTGGTCTCTACGTTTACAGTCTACTAATATTTCCGATTTTAAGGATGCCATATGCTTAGGCAAGCCAAATTCCATTCGTTTTAATTCAGAGTCTACAAATGTGTAGTATATGACGTTCCATAAGTAGGTCGAAGTACACCATCGGTTTCGTGGTTGCCACTTATCGTGGAACTCAGCTTAGTCCCTATGTAAAGCTAAATGTCATGTTGCAAATGAAGATTTATCCATCACTTTTCAAATCAAAATCGTAGTAACTATTCTCTTCCCCATTGCATGATATTGTGAACGTGCAGAAAATATTTTTAAGTTGGTCGTTTTCTTCACGATAGATGATTCGTGTGTAGAGGGCGCGGAGTGTAAAACGTCTCAGCAATTCGAACCCGATCCTGATTTATTGACCGATTCCTTAGCGTTGGATTCGAACGTGAGTCGACGTTTAGCGAAATCCACTCGTTGGGAATGTTTCCGCACCATGTTCCACCCGACGGAAGAAGCTGAAACTGAGCAAGCCACGAACGAAGACACACAATTGAACTACGGGGTCGAAGAGGTGCAAAATGCCGATGAAGTCGAACCCTTGTCCGAAACACATGAATCAGTCAGTCACTTGTTACCGGCTACTGAATCAGATGATCTGACCACATCTCCCACTTCCAATCATGCAGTTCCAGACTACGAGGCTGATGAAATAGTTTACGATGAAGAATTTGAGGAAGAAGATGCTGATTACCAAGATGACGATGGTATTGCTGACGATGCTTCGAATGGCGGCGAGCTGTCCGCAAAATCTGTTCACAACTATGAGCAATCAGAAGATCCTTTTAATAAACCAAGGGGAGACTTTATCACTACGAATTCTTCGCAGTGTGCTGTAGTCGGTAAAGCCGATAGCCTGTTCTTGGGCTGCATGGTATCTGTGACCCCTTCTAGATTTTCGGTGGACCATTTTCTATGTAGCAAAGAAATTGGCGAAGACATTAAAAATAAGACAACAGATTCGCCATTTGCTGATATGCCTCACACAACTGAACTGCAAGAAACAATATGCGACGGTCATACCCTCGGTCGAGCTCAGCACAGTCTTTTGCGAGATTACAGTTCAATTCAATTGAACGAAAGCGGAAACGTTGGAAATGCAGTACAACAGACCTGTATTGTAGAAGATCGCTCACACGAAGCTGAACAGCGAGTGGCCAGCAAAATTGAGAACGTTGCTCGTTCTTCCCAACAGTTCGGAACTGTTGTTCAAGGCGACTCGTTGAATTCATTTGAATATGAACATGTTCATGTATCAGGTGACAGACGTGCAACGTACACTGTCACTTTGGATTCTTCAGCGGCTCAACCCAAATCAATTGACCGATTGACCCGACAGCTGGATGTTGACACGCGACCAATCGACTCGGGAATACACTTTGGCGATGAGCTGGTTGCCTGCGCTTCGTTGAACACCGCAGAACTTGATCCGAATCATATCAATATACTTCCGACGAGGAAGTCTTCAATTCACTTACCAGAAAACGTTTCGCCTGATGTGTATCAGTTACCAGATCGTGATGTGCCGCAGATCACACAAACACACATCCCTCTTGCACAGAGTCCCATCCATCAATCTGTGTCAGATGAGACTGGCCATGAAACTGTGTTTACCAAACCAGGTATAGCCGAAACCAAATACATGGAACATGATGTTGCTCAAATGAATGCATCGAAACCAAAAGTCATCAAAGATTTTATGCACACACCATCATTATCGACCGAAGTATTAGGTTCCGAATATGAACCAGCATCAGAAGTCTATGAGTCCGCGTCTGATGTCACTCTTCGTTCACTATTGAATAATGTTAGAGAGGCCGAATTAGACCGGAACGTTTTAAACGAAGCAAAAAATACGTAATTCTCAAGCTAGGAATCAGGTAATCCGTGTTATGAGATGTTCTTTCTTGTTCAATGCGAATTTATTGCTAAATTTCCAAGATTTCTGAGACTTTCATTTTTTTATTTCCAGAAACAACTGTTGAAACGAAGCAAGCAGTAGCTGGAAGAAATTTAAGCTGTCACACCGCTTCGGGTAACAATTAAATAGTTTTTACACTTCATAGCATTTGCAAATTGTTTTGTGTAAAGAATTACTCATCAATTATTACTATTCGTAGCAGTAGCGGTGAAGTACTAAAGGTTTCAACGCTCCTTGCTGCTTTACATAAACACTGCTCTCAAACATTTTCCCTTTGCAAGATCTTGAATATATTTAATACATGACGCATCTTGATATTGCTGTGTTCAACACAGTTTCATCCCATTTAAGTAACGCGCCTTATGAATATAACTGCATATATCGCCATGCATGTATCCCCACACGTTATTTTATTTCGATTAATTGGTCTTCCATCTGGCATATCACATTGGTTTGCGGATACCCACACAAGTATATACACGCTATTACATATCCATTTCTTGCTGAGCTACTTTGCGTCTCTCATAAACTTGTGCATTTCGAATAGTAATTGATAAGTTGAAAGCAGTGATGGTCACCTTGAGTTAATTTCTTTTTTCCGTACATTAATATTTGGCGTCGAGTTTGAGTTTGCACTGACCCATCCAACTTTTGTTTTCTAGTTACTCAAAATTACTCGCCTGAAAATGTAAGTCTATTCAATTATATGTGATTTTCTAAAAGCACGCTTGCATGTATTCTGTACTGAGCAGTACTTGTGAACTGAATGTTGGCATACTCTACGTGCAGGTCGACGGTTTAAGGTTTCTCATTTGTCTCCGAGCTGATAATATTATGCATAACTACATAAATTGCATAAATCAAAGGCGTTCTACTCAGCAAAGGATCACCTTGCTCTGAACATTTTGCGCCCATCGGTCACTTCGGTTGTACGGGTATTTGAAAAACCAATGGCTGTCTTCTCACCATAGAATCACTTTGTTTAGATATTTTTTTGTGTCCATCGGTTGCTTAGGTTGTATTGGGATTTCGACCGTTTTTCACGGACCATCTTATCCCTCAATATGAACAACTTGTAATCAACTAAGCGCCCTGCCTCTACAATTTCATTGACGAATAGAAACAGACGATGTTAGAATCGAGATCGTTCAACAACAATTGAAAAATTCACTTGCATCTCGATAGCATCTCGGCATTCCACGCCTCAGCATGTGTCTCGGTTCTTTATGCACGTGAGCGCATCTTTTCTCGAGAAGCTCATCATTCACATTATCATAAAGTGAAATACTGGTAACGGTTGTACGCATCCAGCGAGGTGTTGGTCTGCTGCAGTTTGTTCACCATGTGATTGCGCTGGTTGATCATGCAACTTGATCCAACAGGGGCATGCGGGCTCTCGTGTGAAAGGCCCCTATGCTTCCACTGCCACGTTTTGGTTCCGTTTCTGGTCCGACTGTGAACAAATGGACAGCCGAATCGGTGAAGCTCGATATTCATTTTGTTTGTCGCTTTTATTCCGTTTCGTTCTTTTAATCAATGCACGTTAACTTGATCAAGAAGAAAAAGAAGAAGATCCCTTGATATGCTCATTGAATCAGCGATAACTGAGCCTGCTGTGCTTTTTTCAGGTCGGATCGGTTTCAACGAAAATCACGACTCCAGAAGGCACGTTCCATCGTTTCATCCTCATCTCCATGTTCATCACCTCATCCAATGCACTCGCTGGGCTTACACTCGATCACGATGCACCTGCCTTCTTCAATTTCTTCCTTCTCTCTGTTGTATTCCATGTTTTGCATGATGCGTCAGCGTTTCCGACAAATGTGCTTGCTTACTTTCCAACTATAGCCAACAAGGATATACAATGCAGTTGCTTGAGTCCATTTGGCGTTTTTAGTTCCAAATGTTTTGCAGGATTGCTGTAACATTTTCAGAGGACCATCTTATACGTTTTCGAATCTCTGACGAATAAGCAGCCAGAAAACCATCCACCAGCTTTAGATTTGGTGCAAATTAAACTATTTTCTTGCGCGAATTAAATGCTACGGGCCCTTATTTTGCTCAGCGCAGAATTCAGCGGCACTAAAGCAGAATGTAATGACGCAATACTTCCGTAGACATGACAATTCTTCTTCTTGTGTACTTAACCATCATCAATCAACTCCCTTCCTATTAGTCACGTTCAATGCTACATAGGAACGTGTACACGTTTTATGCTATTCCCTTCTACACCTGACCTTATGCCCCGAAAGTGATAGACTTGAATTGTCAGGCTGACTGCAACTGCACAACCTTCTGTCAGTCAGGATTATAAACCTTTAACCCTTGGTGCACCTAAATTAATCTTTTATTCATGGTGTGGCCATATACAGACCTTTTGCTCAAACACAATTGAGAGAGTGGGTGTGAGCAAACACTGCATCGGGCGTTTTCTACGTTTTGGAGCTTTACCTGGAATCAATCTTTAGTTCTGTATTTGAACACAAAGGACCGCTGTGCGAAAATTATTTACGCTCTTTTCGGTTGATAAATACAGATTAGAAACGTCAGGAATGATACCGATGCGAAATATAAAACATAATGGAATTATCATCAAACTGGGCCATTATGCGGGTCAAGATCGGGTTTACTTTACATCCACGTTGAATTCAAATACTTCCAAAATGTCAAGGTTTGGAACATCTTCTTGGAGCGACATCCAACATCAAACGCTGCTGATCGCATATTCACTGTTTCGAAACCCACCGAACCAGGGCTTACTGTCTCTGCGCTGGTGATGGTAACCAGCTGGAAACCGTGGGCGGAGTATAGGTGCAGGTGTTAGGAACAGCAAGATAACGTTGAACCCGATTTGTTTTGACAATCAGTTAGTCATCATCCACCCATTTTACTTGCAGTTATCCACCCTAGTTATTAAATTAAAAGGGGTTTGAAATTTGATTTCTCATACAAGATCTCATTATGCATCATTTGCCGTGATGTGCACAGCATTTCACATTGTTCACAAAACAAATTGCTAAACGCGCCTGGGGATGCCTCAAATGATTTGCATGTACACCATCGTGGTTATTAAATTGAAAGGAGTCCAAAATTTTAGTTATTCCACAAGGTCTCATTGTGTAGCAGATATGCACATCGCCTTCTACATTGTCTACCAAACATGATTGTTTAATTTACCATGGGTATGCTGCAAAATTCTTTATTTAGAATGGAATTAAGTGAACCCTTAAATAACATTTCTCCGTATTCGACCAAGTTACAGGCAGCGATAGATTTATCATGATGGTACGGTACTTGGCTTAGTGTGAATTAACTGCCATCCCGCTAACAGAAACATTAATTCTAATCCACCTTGAATTTTCTAAAAAAAATAACTAATCGGAATTCTAAATGTGAGGTGCAGTTGGCCAGCTTTAAATATGCAATACCGGATTGTAAAAGATGAAGCATGTTAGATGCATCTGAAAAAGAAATAGACTCGATGGTGCATTGTAATTGCTGCATGATTCGATAGCTACACGCATTCTACAATGACTGTCGAGATGCGTAGCATTTCCCCAGCAAAATGTCTTAGAACAAGCCATATCACGCAGGGTTAACACCATTATAGTCTAGATGGTTGCTTTCTGTTTCCTGAACAGAACGCCAGCAGGACAAATTTAATATGGAGACCATGTAGAAATCGCGTTGCTTATGTTTATCGAGCTGGTAATTTAAACAAAGCAGTTCATATATCACAATCACCATGTCTTTTCAGTACATGCATAATGCACCGAGTTTCTAACAGAACTCCATGTTGCGTTTGGTCACAATTCTCCCAGAATGAACGCTCGACAATAGCTTCATGTTAAGACGTGCAACATTTCAATTGCTTTTCGAATCATAGTATGCAATCGACCGAATTTTTCTCAGTTCCATTCTTTAACCATAAAACAGGAGCCATAATACCTATTTAATCAACATTTCATCACGTAGCCATATGTCATCCGCTAAATTGATTGTGTCAAAGAAATCTCGTTCATTATTAGGAGTTCAAAAATCATTGTATTTACCTAAACCGCATTTTGTGCATTCATCCACTATTAAGATCCAATCTGCCGTCCATAACCATTCGGCATAGCTTAAAGGCATTTGTTACGCACAAAAGGTGACACCACCTTCGTGTGGTACTTTGTCACGCAATGTGAGAGATAACCCGGGTGACCTAACAGGGGAAACAACTCGTCAAGCCTTGTGTACTCGTTTGTCAAGACAAAGTGAAACGCCCTAAAGCGATCAACTTACACAACTTGAAAAATGTCCTAATCTACCCATACCGCAAAATCCTGAACCAGGAGCATCTGAAATTCTGATTAACTAATCTGTAGTCAACGGCGAAAGATTATAATAAGCTGTTTATGTTTTGTCAGTAAGCACGAATCTGAAGATAGCCAGAAAGCTATTTCAATCGTGAATCCAACAAGTCTTGTCAAATCATTTGAGGCGCCTAATGTAGTCAATGGTGCGAAAGGAGTGAATTAATTTTAGACACAAATCAGTCAAGCTATTTCAGAAACCGGCTCTCAAAACCCTGCAACATAAATCAGAGTTATATATTGCACAAATCAGTTAAAAAGTAACTCAAAAGCAATGAGCAAAACATGTGCCATATTTTCCTTCATCTCTCCATAATATGCATTGAGCTCATGAATCGAAATTTTCGTTATTCTGATTAAAAATCGTGAACGTAAATAAGTATGCATAGCTCTTCCTTGGACGAGTTTAGCTGCAAGCACTTCGGTAGCATCTTTAACTGCTTGAGCTACAACGCCAGGACCTAGTCGCCAAAACTTGTTGAAAGTGCCGAGCCACTTAAACACTATTTTTTCTCAAAACTAGCGCAAATGCTTTATAAATAGGGCTGGGTTTAGTCTAATATACAAGACTCCGTAAACATCACCGCATAAAAATTCACCTTAAATATTAGATACAGATACTCAATGTCAGGTAGACAAATAAAGGAGAATAAGTAGCACCAGCCTTCTTTTTTAGAGAAACAACTCAAAGAGGTTTCTACGATTCTATGGTCTGTTTATATTTGCACGACGATAAAATTGCATCAGTCAAAATTACGCCAGCCGTATGCATTTGAGTTTATATTTTAGAAACTGATTAAGTGAAACTTCGTTCAAAAGAACGACCGAGAACTACTCTTTAATTACATTAAATTACGCATTACGTGGGCAGTGATGAGACTGGACGAATAATAGGATACTTACCTGTAAATCAATACGTTCCAAAGGAACCACCATCCGCCACATAGCGAAAGAGATCATTTATATCCGTTAGTTAACTTTGAATCTCAGTCAGAGAAGCGTACAGCGGAAATTAATGTAATTTCCGTTTCACAATTCTGAGTTAGTTAGCACCGAATGGTTGTGGTTAAACGGGGGCTAACAAAATGTGTTTTGAATATCACTTCCACTATGATAAAATTAGGTTGAAGTAGATGCAAGGCACGTTCGTAGGATTGATATGATAGTGAAGAGTTAACAGAAAATTCAAAAAAAAAAAACATTTGAGAGGGTACAAGTGGTACTTATATGATTTAAACTAAACATTCAAATGTTCATAGGATTAAAATTACTAATTAGACTCCGATGTTCATGGTTAGAACAGAATCGGAAATCTTATATAAAATAAAAGATTGCTGTTGACAGAGAAACATGTCTTTTTAAAACTGCAATCTTGTTTCTCCAATCAGATCAAAACTTTCAAGATGTGAACTGTGGGGGTTCATTATGACTTCAGCGATAGTTACTGCCATTTGAACATGTTGGCTAAAAAATCTGCCATAGAATCCACAAGCTAGACAATCGTGTTTGGTTGGACTAACTGCGACATGTCGCGCCATTTTGTATATTGTTTCATTGCGTCTCAGTTCAATGAAGTCCTATTCTTTGAGGTTGGTTTTTAGTGCAATCTCTTCCCTTCTGTTCTTCGACAATTCATAGTGCTTTGTTGATAGATATATTTGTGTATCCCGGACCACTGTGATCTCTTACCGAACATCTGTCTACATTCAAGGTAATTCAAGATTTTTACTGATCAAAAAAGCAACAAGCTTAACAATAACCGTTGGATGGTAAATATTGAAATGTTAGTGTATAAAACAAGATAAGCATATTGATTAAACGGTATATATGCAGTTGGGAAACGAATAATACAATAAAATTAGTCTAATTTCGTTGAAAATTCGTGCAAGCAGGTGGAGTGAGCAACGGTAGAAGGTAACCTTTTCGAAATAACACTGGCACGGACAGTATAAAAAATACCTTCTACAATTTAGGCGGGAATGGGGTATCACCAGCTTATATTCATGAGTCCGATATTTCGGTTGCTGAGAACTAGTTTTGTTGAGCGGTGATAGATTCGCTGTATAAGTTCAACATCCTTCTTAAGCCAAGGAGACCATGACTGCACAGCGTATTCCATAAATGATCTCAAGTATGTATTCATGATCCTTGGGAATATCGTGGGCGAAATACCCGTTTTGAGTAGATTGAGGACACGTGTTTCTTTTGTAAAGGCAGTGTCATTTTGAAGTGATGTTTTTAAGCTGTATCATATTTAGACACCCGAATCCATTTCCTTCACTGCAATTTTCAAAGACACGTGAACCTATGTGGTATGTGAAATCTGCTTGATTCCCAACATTCGAGATCCTGAATTTGATGCAAGGTTATGATTGTGCGAGCTATAACATAACGAAACAATTAAATATCGAATGACCTCGGGATAAGAAATAAAAATTCCAAATTCGGGTGACTTGTCGTCTAGTATGATTTGAGCGGAGAATATACGAGAATAATTGCAAACTAATTTTCCCTTGTTTGTTGTCTGGTTGAGTCTGTGTTGTTTATTTTGTAAACAAAAATGTTAAATGTTATCCTTTAATTTTGAAGTTTTATGTTGATTAGCGAGTATACGGTTTCAGCTACGAAAATTTCACGAGGGTAAGCCATTATCACTATTTTTCCTGACAATGTTGTTCGTTTATATGGATGCGATGATATAAGCTCATGCCTAGCATGAGGTGTGACATTAACGTTTCGTTTTTCGAGAATTGCAAGGAAATCTATTTATCAAGGTCATCCGCCACTTATGTATCAGTGTTGTTAGATGCGTACATGCAGTAGCGTTCCACTGATATCGTTTTCATTCCGTCATTCTTTCTTTCCACGCATATTCAGTGTATTACTCTATCAATCATATATACGGTGTTTACACATCACGCTCCTGATGCCAATGTAATTCGAATGTAACAATAAGACCATTGCGGTCCAAAATTAACAACATCTCTGCGTGCATTCGTACGATAGATGCAACAATCCATAAAGTATATATTTTATTTTATGCAGGCTATCACGAGAATCGAAACAACGACATGCTGAATATACGAATTGTATTTCTTGATGGGGAATCAGAAGAGTGTGAATCCCACTTTGACGAACAACAGGAATCGTACCATGGAGAACCGTTTGAACATCCGTGTATTGCAATCATTTACGTGGAAACTGGGAAAGGACCGATTGAATTGAGATTACATAAATACAGAAGAGACTGCAAGTAGTTGTTTACCATAAAAACAGTCCATTGGAAAGGTGAATGTTGTAAATAAAGATAACTCGACCTCATGTTTCCTATTTCGGGCCACTTGTATCCATGCGAGATCGCTGTGACACGATTTGAAGTTGGGTCTATCCTGAATCGCCGACACGAAGAACGTTAATCGATCAAGATTTTTTCTTTCTAACGTGAATGTTTATTTTTCACCTGATGTACTAGTATACTTTTTGTGTAGCTCATATCTCCTGCACTTACACTCTACAACCGGATTCTGGCCGTGCTTCTACAATTTATAGATAATAAGATTAGGTTCAGTGAGTTTTAAACCGTAGGGGAAACCTGGTTATAATTTGAAACTACTGTTGAATATCATTTAGCCGGAGAACCACTATTGTTAGGACACTTAACATAGAACACTCATGCTCGATCGCGATCTACGGATTATTTCAGTTGATTCAAGCTCACGCATACAATTAAACCCTTAGAAAAGAGTAAATCCAAGCAAGCTGATTGTGCCACTCTGAGCGATTGGTGAGTGAGCACTAATGCATTGTGACGTTAGCTGTACGAGTAGGAACACATGGGTATGGAGGAAGTGTAATTATTGATCTGACTGGCTCCAACAACTTCCTTTCTGAACGTTAAATTGTGTGTACGGCCTGGTGGCTGCTGCTTCGCAGGACGGCATGAAATGTGCAGCGGTCAACTGCGGTCAATTATCTGTTACGGTGAGTCTGTGGGAAAACAGATTATGTGAATAGTTAATCCAAACAAGTAAAAGTAAATGATGCATTTATGAAGCTGGAAGAAAATGATTGCGCTTTGATTTGAAAAATCATGTTTCCGTAATACTTGGCTTGTCATCATACATGAATTTTTATGTTTTCTAGGTCTTGCAGACTTTAGTTACGTATGTATTGTTAGTTTCCCATTAAAGCTTTAAAAGCTTCAGTTGACAGTCTTCGTGTTGATGAAAGTAATGACTGATAGCTACACTTGGATATCATCAATGTTGTCAATTATTATGACACCTAACGAACAATGCACAACCCTGAAGACAAGCTGTGTATTAGCAAAACTGAGTACAAAGCTATGCAAGCATACAGTTAGGGTCGCACCTACTATTAGATCAATGACAAAAGCGGCAGATCGAATGTCACAATAGAAGCGGGTACCGGTGTGGAAGTGTGAAATGCATCCGCGATTATTACTAATTGGATGATATGCAGTGCACATTCCTAGGGCACATCACAAGAGCAGGAATCTCCGAGGACGACAATCGCGAACCCGAAATAAATCGTGTTTCGAAAATATAGCATAAGAACAGTTCGAAGGACAACATTCTTTGAAGCATGATGTGATAGCAAATATCAGCCGCTATCAAACAATATACAATTCGTCAATGTCGGTCAAACGAGCCCAGCGCAGTTATGGCTTGAAACGTAAAGGGTTGGCATGAAAATTGATTGGCAAGTAAAATCGAATTGACACCCGGGGCAGAGATGTTGAGATCAGTATGGCGGTACGTGATTTGCCTATAAAACGTAGGTTATGAAACGACCGAGCCGAGACTCATGACAGGTTCGCAGGTCCTAGAGCAGGACAGGGCCAGCGTTTATATAGCGAAAAAATGGGTGTGCGAAGTAGTCCGTGCCGAGTAAGACAACGCATGTTCGGATAAGGACATTGATGCGTAAGGTTACAACATGCCACAGCAAGCAAACGCACTGTTCGAATAAGGAGATTACAGAGGTCGCACGTGTCTTGTGTGAGCTCGCCTCACCCAACAGTACCAAGAGAATCGAACACCAAAAGCGCATCGGTAAGCAGTCAGGCGATTTCAGTGAATATGAATCACTGATCAGAGATTCAGCCCTAGCTGAACCCGTGTTGGCACAGGTTATGATGTTGATATTTATAGAGTAGAAGTGATAAAATCGTACATGTGGGTGGGGCTGGTATGTCCACAATCTGGCGTACGGTTCTGCAGCGGATTGACATTAACGTGAGTGACCCCTAGTGTGCGCACCGATTACGCAATCAAACTAATCGACCAGCAGATGCCGATCATAACTTAACATAATCAAAACAATTAAAGGATTACACAGTATATACGGATGTGTGCATCAATTGATCTCAATCTCGCTTGTCTAACTTTTTAAGCTCAGTGCACACCGCTTGTCCAACTCTTATCGAGCTTAGGATTGGTTAGGTGAAAGCAATTTAATCCTAATCTCTGTTCGCACTGACACCCTTGATCCGACGAAGCTTCTGTGTCAGAAGTGTAACCTCACCAATAAACAAACTTTCTTTCTAATGAATAGGATACCTCGATCTGTTATTTTCAAATACTATTTCGATCGGCCAATCAGCAATTCATTTGTATTCAGCAATTGTTGCGTGTGAATTTTCAGAACTGTTTCAGTTTCCTATCAGGTGGAAATCTCGAGAACACTTAATTCGTCGCGAATGAAGTAAACAGAAGTAATTATTCAGCATCGGCGAGCATTTTTTTCATATAAATTTGAGCACTAGTTGAACACATTTATGGAAATGATTCCTGCTGAATCCAAACCCACTCCAGCGTAACACGCGTAATGAATCTTATGAAAATTGATAATTTATGTCGACATATTAATTAATCAAAATGTTGTATTTGCTGTCACATCGAACCATTGAATTTGGGCTTAAATAAATTTAAGTTGTTGCAATTACTTGCGGTTATATTTGTATCAAATCGCTAATTCAAAGTAATTCAAAGTTTTATTGGTCCAAAAAGCAAATACTTTACCATAACTATAGATTAAAAATATAGGAAATGCATAAAAGCAACACAAATGTGTTATCAATATGGAAAGTCAGCTTTTGTATTCAGGTGCGAGGTTCGATCTTCGACAATTTGATCTAGAGTGTGCAATACTTAACTTGTCGTCATGAAATCTGCTAACACGTGCTTCCTGTCGTTGAAACAAGTGTTCAAGTGGGCAATCCACTGTGTGCAGAATGTTGAACAGCAGGATCAAGTCACCCCTGAGACGACGGTACGAAAAGTTAAACAGGTTTAGAGTTGCAATCCTCTCCTCACCAGTTTTGTAGCGCGGTGCTATACCCGTTGTAACTATGGGGACCATGCTTGAACAGCGTACTCCATTGTTGGCCGGATATAGGTGTTAATTACACAATACAAGCTTTCATACCAAACACTTGCTCGCTGCGCAACTTGAAGCAGATCAGTGAAACCCGAATCGAAATCTGTAATCGTGTGTCATAATGTAAGGAGGGAGGGAGGCGGAGTACGTCAGATCAATCGGACCAAATCTCGTTTCCTCTTCTATCGTCCATTACATTGTTCGCACAGGCTTCGAAGACACTAGAACCAACAATAATGACGAGACCACCCACGATTCTCACCCGCTGATCGACTACGTCCGAATTCTTCACTCATGTCGACCTTGCCAACCCGAATTACGTTCATCCGCGAGAGAACTCCAATTGATCAAACACGTTTATTCCGCTCACGACAAAGAATTAAACATACGCATAACTTATATCGGGAAATCTCGTTACAACACTGTCCACCACACGTCTGTACCGGTCGTCTCTTCGATTTGATTTGTCAAGCCCGAACCATGCTTGGCTCGTTTGACTGACCTTGATGAATTACATATCGTTCAGTAGCGTCCGACCGTGTTAATAAGATTTTAGAAAATGTAGTCTGTCCTCGCGATTGTTTTATTCGGTCACTTCGATGATTCGGATGAGGGTGTTCTTAATAAAATCCAAAATGTCATGATTAACACTCGTCGATAATGTACTTCACAACTCCACAATTAACCGCCATGGCACTTCAGTGTCCGAAAGCAAAGACAAGCAAAAGTCAATGAACCTGATTACGAAGGTAATACAGGTAATACAATAAAGCACATATTTGATTGACCAATGCGGACTTTTCGCGTTTGCAATATTCACAAGGATGATATGATATGATACGGCGATGGCCGTATTTGGTTTTAATAAGTGGTGTAATGCGTCAAAATGTTCAATTTCTTAAGTTTCGATACAAATTTCGAAGCAACTCTCTTGTGCGCGCTTACCAGATGGCCTCAGGCCTAGAGATAATACCCTTGAATTCGTCTTTTACACTCAATCTCGATTCAAACGCTTTCCGTCTCTCGTTGAACTTTGCTTCGAACTGGCCGAGAATCCACACTTAGAGTCTCAATGCTGTATTAGTACTGAATGGCTGCACCACAATTAAATTTTACTTCATTGTAGAACAAGTGGAATAGCAAGACACCAAAAGACGTAAACATTTTTCTAAAAAATGTCGCTCGTCAAATGCAATGTAACGATTTCAGACTCAAGCACCCAATTTGATATAAATCATTTGTATTAATAAAAGCGAAAGATGGCTCTTGATTAAATTTACACAAAAAAGCATGTCGAGCTTTGGACAATTAAGAGTGATACAAGCAAATTTGCTACATTTCATGCATACATAAGATAATTATGTGTTCTTCATCAGCATTTTAACAGTAGAATTACGTTGGAATATTTAAGCACTCTATTGCATATCAATATTCACAACAATCCTTTACGAACTAAAAAGATCTCAAACTGCTACTGCAACTTTTTAAGACTTGTTTTAGAAGTAATTCAAACGAACGGAATTAGTATCTAATGCAATTTTTTCGTAATATCTCGACGTATATGCGTCAATACTTATAGCATCTGGTATATCTCTATTAAACTATCAGGATGCAAATACTTTTATTGTAAATGCATTGTCGCCTAGCGATTAATGTGTGCACCATAAATGTTGTAATTTTCAAAATGAAATAACGTATTCGTGCGTAAGAATTCGCCGAATTGCGTTTAAATGTATGATTTAAGTGCGAACAGTCTACAGAAAAGCAAACCATGTTTCACGCGAGAAAAATCGATGCAGCTCTGATTTTTGTAACCATAGCAACGATTCTTGCATCCAACTTATAGGCGAAATAGGTTTTTTGATCGAAGATTTGTTGTTTAATACGTGCCAATATTAGGTATATGCTATTGAGAAATTCCTGATTATATTCCGTGATTGCATTTCTTTTCATCACACACACACATAACGACTATGTTTTGTGTTACTCGGATTCCAGCGCTGTAGATGCTCAAAAATAACGAAGTACAGTGTTGCTCACGTCGCCTTCACTCAACAGCCGGTTCTTGTTTATTTGTTCATTCGTGTTCGTGCGCTTTATGTCGTATACAGCACGGATACGAATTGACGGAGGTGCCTATTCTTGGCATTAATACGAGTATTCTCGAGTATTCTGTCCTTCATTTCGCCTGTGGGGAAAGATATTTTGGGAGGAGGAGGCTATTGAGATTCCTTTTTTGGCTTAAGGCGTACAAAATGAGTCGTTATTATACCGTTGAAACTTTGTAAAAGTCTTCATTCACTGCAGTCGTTTACTTGATTCATCCTCGTTCGAACTGGGCACACCATGAACGTTAACAGTTTGGTGATTTATTGTCTTATTTTGTTAATTCCGGATTGTTGCGACGAATCAAGAAGCAATGTTTTATGGTGTTAAAGAGCACTCGCTTTACATGTACCATTGGATGACAATTATAGAAAATACAGAGGATGCAATCAAAATTCTATTGTGTTTGGTTTGTATGGGTTCATATGGGGTCAATATACAGGGCCGATATTGGAGTGCTTTTTGATGTAAGCGTCCAGTTTAAATTTGAAATCACGGATCGTAGGAACGTTCACAATATCCTGTGATTGTGAATTCCACAGAAAGCAAATACGCACTGAGAAGAATTGACGTTTACAATCGAGTCTTGATTGCAGTATAACGAGACAACTTGAATGACTTCGGGGAACTGACTTTTGTCAAATCGAGGGATGTTGATTCTCCATCCGCTTTATTTTATATGTTAGGATCGTGTCGCTCCTAACTCTCCTTTGTATAAAATCGGTCAATCCCAACAAGGCCATTCGCTCTTGGTATGGGATCTGCTGCATTCCATCAACTAGCTTCGGCGCTCGGTGGTAAAGTTTATCCTGCTATTCAATGTCTTAATGCAGCCACGGTGCCCGAAATGGGATCATGTATTCTATCATTGGATGGATGTAAGTATTTAGGAGAGAACCGCCCAATTAATCTCCTCAGCATTCACAAGATACCGCTTGCCCTGTTGAATACTTTCTGGCAATGACTATTTGGTTTCAGGTTATTAGTAATACAGATACCATGGTACCTCGGGAAACATTCGTACAGCGGATTTGAATACAACTAAAAGAAATGAGGCCTGTAAGATATGTTTGAAACCTTGTTCGGAGATTAGTACTACATGCCTGAATAAGTTTGCACAAGGTGAGTTCGGTGGTCTAAATAATAGCATCGACGAAGAAGGTGAAGCAGTGATACCGAAGCCTTTACAAGGACCATTGCTTCATATCATCTACCTCGCGTTGCTTTAGTGACAGAATTGTTGATTCAGTAAGATAACTGTGAATTACCGTTTGAACTTCGATTTTCATCTAGCGGGAAATTTTTTGTTTAAACTCCTTTGACCTAGCTTTTACACATCTTTCGTTAATATTACACTTCAATTGGCTCGACCGCTGGTCTGCAGATATAATGGTTGTACCGAATTGTTCAGAGGGAGTTTGATGGATTTTCTTGGATCGAGGAGCGTTTCAGAGGTGGTGTAAAGCTTCCGTGTAAGAAATATAGTTAACGTGTTTAAGGGCTATGTTTTGAACTGACCTCGGCGCTTCCTGACACGCATATGATTTGAAAGTCACTAGCGTTTCTTCAAACCATTTAACGTGCGTCTCTAGAGCGAACATACGTCTTTGCATAATCGAATCAGAGTTAACAGCTCTTGTTAAATCACGATAATTTTACCCTGCATATATTACATATATAACAAATGTCTGGTAATTTGCAATTGATAATTAATACCATTGATTCCGATCACCAAGTTTTTTCACAACTTGCGTAAACATTAATCGACTTGGGACAAAGTTTACACTTTTTATAAGCGCCGTCGCCCAATACATTAAAGGTCACGTTGGTCATCGTCACAATGTCGCGGGTGAGTCGATCGATACACTGCGGAACGCGGTCGTTTGTCGGTCGGTGCAAAAACTGGTGGATGCGATTCAATGCGATCCAACGGACAATAAAAAGATAACATTTGAACGTAAAGCGTCGCTGCATCGCGAGATTTGATCTTATAGAGTTGAAACAACTGTCAGTACATTCGAGATGACGAGAGCTTTCTGATAGTCAATGACTGGTTGCGTTATTCTGGATTGCCAGCGATGTTTCGCATGTAGATATCACCGGGTTCAAACGGGAAACTTTTGATTTTCGAGGATTCACTTTTGTAGATCTTGAAATTTGTATGTTCCAAATAAGGTAGTTGACACCAGTTCAGTGATATATGAAACGTCTAAATATAACAAAAAGTACGAGTACTAAAGTCCAAAAGTGTGCGAGAACAAATTTGGGCGTCCACACTGTAATCCGTAGGCCATGCGAGTTTATGCCCTGTCCTTCCACATATTCACACAAAATTCAAACAAAAGTTTTATGTATTTAAATAATTAAAATGTTAAAACTCATACAAGACTTCTGAACAGTCAAATTACAACGAAAGACAACAAAGAATTATTTCTCATTGTCCACAGATAAACGTAATGTGGAGTCCCAAACAATTTTCCTACAAAGTGCATTAGCTCCTGAGGACTCGTTAGTTTTGGAATCGTTCAACACCAACACATACTCATCTTCTCAATCGGTCGATGTAACATCAACGACGTATCAATTTGAACGATCTCAATTTTAACAAAATATTCATTTACATGCTTTTCCGTCTCAACACGACCGGTTTCGTGCTGTTTGCACTCATCAGGTAGGGACAGTAAGATCAGGATCCGCATGCGCTTGAAACAGTGGAGGAATGGTAAACAAGGAGCGCTTGTATGCCACTGTTGGATAAGACTGGTACGACCAACCTGTTCAATACATGTGTACAAACACATGTTTAATGGAGTTAAACCCATAACCATGAAACAAAATATTCAGCTGCATGCTTTTCCGTCTCAACTCTATTTTAGTTTTCGGAAAGCACAGTTGCTGTTTTTCATCATCACTCGTGAAAAAACACGAAAGCTTGCAGAACGTTTCAAATTTGTCTCATTTTCGAAACAATTTATTAATTCCTTTTTCAGTGTACAGAATAAAATTATTAACCAATAAAAGTATTAATTAGAATGATTACTATATTCACGATTACTATATTCACGACTCAAAAATTTATGGTCACAAAAATCACGTAGCTTCAAAATGACCCCATCAATGTTAATCAAAGTAATTCAAAGTTTTAATGGTTCAAAAAGCAAATACTTTACAATAACCATAGCTTAATACTATAGGGAACGCAGAAAAACAACACATTTTTTATCAATATGGAAAGTCACCTTCTGTATTCAGGTGCGAGGTTGGTTGTTAAGTTCAGCCTTGAACATGTTCAGGCTGGATGCACAAATATGTGGGGGCAGAGAGTTCAATATAAAACAAACTCGGACAGCAACGAAGAACCTTCGACAATTTGATCTGGAATGTAGAATAGTTAACTTGTAGCCATGCGATCTGCTACCACGTGTTTCTTGCCGATGAAACAGGTGTTCAAGTTGGTGATCCAATGTGTGCAGAATGTTGAACAGCAGGATCAAGTCACCCTTGAGACGAAGATACGAAAAGTCAAACAGGTTCACAGTTGCAATCCTCTCATCGTTTGGCCTGTTGTATAGTTCAGCCACATGTTTTACTGTGGTATACGCGTTGCAGCAAGGTCATGTCCTTTTGTAACCATGGAGACCATGCTTGAACAGCGCATTCCATTGTTGGCCTGATATAGGTGTTAATTATCGGTGAGAGTATCTGCTTTTTGAAACTACCGAAGATCCTTCTGAGCAGTGCTAAGGTTTGGCAGTACTTTTTGTATACCACAGAACACTGCCATGAAGACTTCAAGTTACTGCTAATCCACGCACCCAGGTCTTTCTCTTCCGTAACCCATGAAAGTTGCTGAGATCCCAGAGAGTATGTGAATTCGAATGATTTACCGACGTTTAAAATTTTACATTTTCGGATGTTGAATGGTGGGCAGTTTTGTAAGGACCACGTATGAAGTGCATACAGATGTATTTGTATAATTTGACAAACTTCTACGGTGCGCACGCTATTACAGACTTCAATGTCATCCGCAAATAAAATGATTTTACGTGCAGCAACACATTACAACACAACGGAACTAAGAAGACAAGAATAAGAATACCTGTTCAAAGTGTTCCAGAAGAATGGATATCCAAGCAGTTTCGTACTACGCAACAAGTTCAACCGTACCCCACATGGAAATGATGACGAAAACAGATTTAGACGTGCAGAATATATCAGAAATCGAAGCGTGGCACTCAACAACGACATCAATCAACCAGCATCTTCAATTGGCTACAACCCTTGTACCAATGAAAACTCGATGGACAAGAATGAATTCTACCAACCAACGGGAGTGATGGCGAACGGACCTTATAAAAACCAATGAATACCAATTTTAAGTCACTTCAAAAGAAGTTCTGATAATGATGTCATCTAGTTTGATGACGAAACGTCCAACATAAACTATACTTTTCCCGTCAGGAGCAACTTTTCCACAAATCAGTGGCAGGTTGCAAAGATCATAGTAAAGATTCGTTCATGAAAAATGAATAAAACATAATTATGCAATGTCAAGTATGGTCCAGTTGTATAATTACCATTAATCAATACGCAGTTGTCGTTAAATCATAATGGAACAAATTGGTGTCCAAATTTAGAATTTAAGTTTCGACGCTGGAGGCGATGACAAAAGTTTTGGGGAGGGCATTCCAAAGGAAACAACACATGCAGAATAAAAATATCGGCGACAGCTTATACCGGAATGGAAAATTTGTAGTGTTTCTGAGTGGCTGAGTGTATGTTGTGACTCATGGTTTGCGAATAATTGTTTTAAAGGATGATATGGGGTAGTTAATATTTTGTATGTTAGTATCATATCACTCTGAATGCCCATTTTAAGGAGAGTTTGGAGTCTCAGTTTATGCAACCGTTCCTCGTACGTTAATTTCCGGAAACCACTTACGAGTTTGGTTGAACGATGGTATATTTTATCAATCAAAAGTATATCCTTGGTCAACCACGGAGTCCAAGCTTGCGATGCATGCTCCATGGTTGGAATTAAGTAAGCCTTCATGATGGTTGGCAATGTTCAAGGTGATACTATTCAGAAAATCCGTCACAGCATACCTAGAAGCTTGGAAGCACGTTTGTAGATGACCTCATAATGCAGGCTGTAATTTAGGCTGTCGCATGACCAGACTCCAAGATTCTTTAACGATTGGGTCCGGCTCAAAATCTTTGGCCCAAAGTGATATTGGTACTGGAATGGCTTATCAATTTGGAACACCTTGCATTTTTAGAAATTGAATGGCAGCTTACTCCGTACCGACCATTTATCGAGAGCAGCTTTAGCAGCTGTACACAGTCCGCAATTGATTTATCCGCGTCCAAAGTTTAATATCATCAGTAAAGAGAGTCACTTTGCATGAGAGCGGCTCTGGTAGGTCGCTGATGTAAACCAAGAAACGTACTGGCCCGAAGACGTAACCTTGCAGTAGATCATTAGAGGGATCAATAACCCGTGATTGAACCCTGTAGAGTCAATCGATTGCCTTGCGCCCAGTGAGGCAACCTTCAAGCCATACGCGTAGCTGTCCGCGGTCACCCATCTGCTTCAGCTTTTGTATTAGTCGAAAGTGATCAACTCGGCCAAAAGCTTTAGACATATCCAGATTGTAAGCGTGGATGCGAGCTCCTTCGTCAACCACTTGGGTCCAGTCGTTTAACACCCTCAACAAGTTTGTCAAGCATGAGCGAGATTTACGAAAACCATGTTGCGCTACAGATATTTGTTGATTCCAAGTGATAACATATTTTTCAGTCACTATACGCTCTAGAACTTTGGATATCACATGATTAAGGTGGCAGGACGGTAGTTTGCAGGATCTCACCCTACCACCCTTGTAGATAGGCGAAATTAATCCTGTCTTCTACTCTGTTGGCACCACTCCTTCGGTTAGACTATGTTTAAACAATTCACTTGATGGTTTAAACAGCTCCTGTTCACAGGATTTCAGTAAGTCGGTGTGATTCCGTCCGCTCCAGTGGATTTCCTGGGGTACATTCGACACAAATGTTGCTGTATAATTGCTAAATTGATCTCGATCTCAGTCAGCTGTTGCATCACAGTTATTGGCGGTAATTCTACATTCGATCTAATCGTTAACAGACTAAATACTTTGGCGTAAAATTAAGCGAGAGCATCAGCTGTATCCTTTGTTGAGACTGTTAACCCATCCTCAGTAAGCACAGGAAACACCCCTGGTTTCACGCTCGATCGAGCATTGACAATCCGATATATAGCAATTTAGGATTTCCTTCTATTTTCAAAGATAGAATGCGATGATAATTTTGCTCGTCTTCCTTGATTAAAGCGTCCATTTTGTTTCGAATTCCGCACAATTGTTGCCAGGAAGCATCAGCGATGGTATTTCTGTGTTGTACCCAAGCAGAGTTCCTTTGCCCGATCCATTTTTCGTGCGAATACGAATCTTTAAGCAAAAGTAGCTTGCCCGTCGTTCATCAACAATCGCGAACTTTAATATATGTCTGACTGAATTCTTTCTGTGAGTGCTGTGCAATGTTTTGGTGTTGTAATAAACGTAAACTCGCGTGGCCGATTCATCTGAATAGTTTTGCGGACTCACATACTCGTCTAGCGCTGCATACATATTCGAAGCCTAACACAAGATAATCACTCCGACCGAGGGGAGGAATGTAGTGAAAACCCTCAACTGCCGTAGTCTCGGAAGTAAGGTTTAAATCCAAAAAGGAAGGCAACTCCATGGTGTCCAAGCTTGTACTCTCTAATCCGCAACTGGATGGATGTATGTATTGAGTATCTTTGACAATGAGTGCGGTGGGAAACGTCCGAAAATTCGTCTGAGTAAGCAGAGTATGCTGCATGAACGCTTATAGATAGCTTCGCACTGCAGGCTGTTTTTAGAATTTCCGCACACCCATATATCTATATCTTTCCGTGATATATTCCACTCAAGCGTGTGACTGCCAAGTATGTATGAGAAATAGAAGGGTTTCCAAATTGGCAACTTTTTGCACTTGTGGAAGTTGAAGGGAAGCTCGTTTTGAACTGACCACTGGCGCAGATTATTTAAGTATGCTTGTAAAACTAGGCAATTCTCAACAGAGTTGACGTTCGTCCAAATTTTTAAATCGTCGGAGAAAAGAACAAGTTTACATCGCACCAGTTTCGGTAGATCAAGATTAAATAGATCACATAGTCGGCCGCAAAGCTCCAGCTCACATGACATCAGAATAACCGGCTTTATTCCGTCTTACCGCCTGAATTTATTAACGTTTATCCAGCTAAGATGCTTTCGCACAACCGTAGGATTCAAATCGAAATCACTTAAGCTTTCCATCTCTATTGAACGTGACAAAAGTGTTGGCAGGGACACATATTTTGCACAAAAGACTTGCGCATAAAATGTGGCTAGAACGTCAGTTGTATCAATGACATTATCTGTCAATCGTCTGCTGTCTGAATAGGAAAATCTTTCTGCTTAAACTTAGTCAAGTTGTGTATCATAGGATGTCGTTCCATCTGGTCTATCAGCATCCAATGGTGATATTACATGTCTTCACGAATTAAGGACGCCACCTTGTTTCAAACATTTGGATAGTGTTCCCAGGATAAGGCTGTTCGAGTGATCCTGTGTATAGCCCAAGCCAAATTTCACATTGCTTTCCACTTTCGAGTGCGGCTACGGAGTTTGAAACATAATGTTATAGCTTTTCTTTCCGGCTGAGGTTTGTCTATTTTCATACCGATATATCTTAAAAGGCCGGAACAGTGAGTTTTTATATTCGTAAGATCGAGATGATGAGTTTGACGTCATTAGATGCCCTCCTGGCGCTGCACACGAATTTGAAGAACGAGTTGACCACTTAGCCCCAGAGGACTATGATACGGCATAGACTCGACTGGTGTACTTTTTGATGCGAGAATCAAATCCAGCATTGAAGAATCGTCGGGGCCTCTCTGTCTTGTGAAGGAATTTACGTGTATGTAAAACGGAATGAGATTAATCCTCTCGCGGAATTTTCAATTAAATGATTACTGTGGGTGCAATCTTTCGGTGTAAAGCTGTGGAAGGTTAATATCACCCATTCTGAATAATTGGGTTCCACTCAGATTTTCAGCGTTACGTGTCATTTCTAGCAACATTTCGTTGCCGGCACAAGATGAGGTGGTTAAGCGGTAAATTACACCAAGGATGCATTTCTCTATCGATTCAAGGTGCAAGCTACGCCACACGGTATCTTCCGTATGCATATCTTAAATAAAATTTATATGCTTTTGGGCTTACAAATCATGCCAAAAAAGCGTGTTGAATCAAATTGAGAGATAAAGATATATGATGATGATCATACGACAAATCTATTTAGCGTTGATATATAAAAATAAAGCAAGCTCGGGCAAGACAATCTGAGCAACAATTATCCCCGCAGATATAAATCTTCTTCGACGAAATTGTCGAAATGAAAACTAGAATTTAACGTACTCCTCATTGAAATAAATTTGAATGCAATCAGTTAGAGCAGTTTAAGGGGTAGCGTTTCACTTCTGACATAGAAGCTTGGTTAGAACAAGGGTGATAGTCCGAACAGAGAACGTCATTAAACACCATTCCAACAACCACCTTTAATTGGTTGTCTCACCAAACAGCCTATTGAAATCCTAGGCGTGTGATCTCGTGTGGAAAATAATAAGTTCGATCAGCCAATTTACCCAGCACACCGTGAAATCGGTCAAGGTCAAACGACACTGTGGTTCACACGTGCACTTTTAAAGGTGTGACAAAGTCGCATGAGGCTATTCAATCGGCTAGAACTTGACCGTGTTCAGTTGTATTAGATTGATGTGGATCTACAGTAGTAGGCAAATCGACAACCGATCCTAGTCATTCACACAAGACGTGACACACTGTCGGCGTACTATTGGCTGTTTAGCGGTAAGGTCAAATAAGTGGTGGGGGTTTGACTACTACTTAATCATGTTTCCTGTCCTGATTATCACCCTTGGTCTGACGAACCTCCTAGGTCAGAAGTGAAACGTTACCAAAAAACTGCTCTAACCGATTGCACTCAAATTTCTTTGTATTATGAATACACGATCAGGTCCCAAACATATTCCAATCGATTGCTATTCAAGGTAATTCAAGGTTTTTAATGGTCTAAGAAGCAGAAAAATTAGCAACAACCATATGATGGTAAAATTGAAATGTAAGCGTATAAAACAAGATAAGGAATTAGATTAAACAGTAATATTCACTTGCATGCTTTTCCGTCACACACACCCCACGATTAAACAGATTAAACAGTATTTAAGTGTTCGGGAAACGAATTATTCAATAAAACTTCGTCTAGTTCGTTTTAAAGTCATGCAAGCTAGTGGAGTGAGCAACGGTAGAAGGTAAACTGTTCCAAGTAAACAGACACGGGCAGAATAAAAATACCTGCCGTCTATTCAGAAGAACAAGAAGAAGAAGAAGAAGAAGAAGAAGAAGAAGAAGTTCAGGCGGGAATGCGGTACCACTAAAACATATTCACATATGGAGATTTCAGCCCCGTCTAACTTGTTAACAGCATGTCTTTCAGCTTTAGTGATTTCAAATGCATCCGCGTGCAAACGTTCAACGTAATGCTTAATGCTACGCCGTAGTCCATCTACATTGTCAAAGTTCGCATTGTGACGAGTTTACAACACATGTTCAGCTAATTATAAGTTCTTGACTCATTCCTGAAACACCCTCTCACCCTGTGGACGTTTCTTTATGCGCTTTTTATGCCGTTCAATCCTGACAAAACGTCCGATGTACACACCGGCGCAATTTCACACTTGGTTCTACAAACAAAATTAACAGACCTGTCTCAAGTTAACTTTTTCTTTAAGTGCACGAAGGTCGAGCGTGGTTCTATCCGTCTAATGTTACCCGTATTAATGCTGCGTTTAAAATTCTACTTAACGCTTCAGATACATGCAATATACATACTGTTGCTTGTCATTTTTCTTCAACTATAATTTAACTTTGTACAACTCTATTAATTGTGTTTATGGAGCCATGTGTACAGTTGTAGCATTGTATACATCCGACAGACTACCGACTAAACAAATTGAAGGATTGAAGAGCATAGGATGAGCGGGCTTATCAGGCATTAATCGGGACTAAACATTACGTAAACATGTGTTGTACACTGGCTAATGTGTGGACTACATAAACCCAATTTGACAGTGGTTTCAAAGTTAAACCTTGACTAGCACTTTACCAATGCTTCAAGAATCACCATCTAAAGAAACCAAACCTGAAACCAGGAGTGCAGTGTAAGTGCTGGAGATCAATGTAACAGTCGATGCATTTCTAGTGGCGAGCGTCTCACGGATTGATGTCTGGTTGTTCTGATGAAGTTTAACAGGTGGGTTCAAATGTTTGCCTCGTTCAAACTCTTCACACTGAAATCCAAGCTTGGTCGCGGCGAAAGAGTAACAAGACGAACAAACCCCAAAATTCATGGAAAATTATGCATAAAAAGAGCGTAAAATCGACTCCACAATGGAAATTAATCATACAAGTCATAACACTGATGATTTGAGGCAGCTCAACCTTAGTTGAAAGGGTATTGGTTGCGAGTGTGATAATTTGGTTGTCTGCAAATGCAGGGAAAGTTCAGGCTCCATTTGGTTGCCAATGTGATGACGAACCAGATCTTAGACAAAAGATTACTCGTGTAATTCTGATGTTTCTGCAGCGACCGAGGTATGTGTGCGTCCGAAACGTGTCAGGTCTGTTAAAGACTATATGGCATTATAACGGGATCTGTGCACCTTATTTCGTTGGTCACAGTCAAATGAGTTACCATTTAACATTGCGAAACGTAAAATGCTGCGGCTTGAAAAATCTCTGCAACACACGTATCAGCAAGATCTCGTCTGGACTACTGCAGAAAAAGATCTCGGTGTATGGATGCCGTTAAAACTTAAGCCTGGACATCATTGCCGGACACTGTACAATCAAGCCTGCCGTATCTTGAGTCTTCTAAAAGGATATTCAGCATTTTCACGATAGAAACTTTACCCCCTTTAATTAATACGTATGTACGTCCTGCTATGGAATATTCCATCCAAGCCTGGGCACCATGGCTGAGGAAGGATATCGAACTACTTGGCATGGATTTATCATCGTGCAACAAAGTTGGTGGCCCGTTACAAAAATTTGCCTTTCAAAGAGCGAATGTTAAAACTATATCTACATGATTTTACCCAACGACGGATACGGAGTGACCTGTTGGCATTCAAAATCTTGCATACTGAGAACCATCCCCTTAAACACTTGCTAAAGCCCAATGGCCTTACTCGAACATGAAAACATTCAAAGGCTTTAAGCATTCTGAACTCTCGATTGAATATTCGTCGAAAGTTTTTCTCGGTAAGAATTTGTTTCATTTGGAACTTTTTGCCTGAATAAATTACACGCTCGGAATCTGTTGCAGTTTTCGCTTCCAAACTGGATGAGTATATGACGAACCATTCAGTATGTGACTGTCCCTATTGATTTTTGAGAGATTTTGTAATTTTACTCCATATACTTGTCATCCTATGGTTATTATTAAGCTCACTGCTTTTTCTACCATAAAACATTTTGAGTTCTGAGTTGCATTTCTAAACAGACGCTTTCCGACAAGTTTACCTCTTGCTGAAAATTTGTTCAAACAAACAAAGCTATTTTCTTCTGTCAAAAGGGGTATACGATGCTTGGATTTTACATTAACATCGGAGCTGAAAAACACATGAATGAGTCTCACGCCGTTCGTCCTTTTATTACAAAACGGCCTTGAACACGGATGGCGAATATCCATCACACACGCAACAACATAGCTAAACAGTCTAGATATTTGACCATCGCTTTCGCCACCGGGAAAAGTACTTTTTCTTCCGATGTCTCCCATCACGTTTTCTTGATGTTCGTTCTTTGTGGAGTTGGGAGTGATTGTTCACGAACATTGTTGGTTCGTTGAAATGCAGTGGGAATCCATGATACGACGCTGAGCATGGGTAATATTCCGAATGAGGTGGCATGGTCTGTTGGAAATTGTGCTGTCCGTAATAGAAGCGCATCATGTCATCCAGCATGGGTGGATGATATGAAGTAGCCTGCCACCAGGGAACAAGAGGCATACTGTAATACGATGGCTGAGCCTGTGCAAATTGATCTGAAGGAACTGGAAGCTGAGATTCTCGTTTAGAGTCCACAATCTCGTGATCTAGTCGCTGTTGCGAGTCCTCATACATCGGCATCAAATCTTCGTTGAAGCAAAGCTTCCTGAATTCTTTGTCAAGAGTACGCAATGAAGCATCCTCTATCAGATCAGAAGTTTCCGCCAAAGCCAATACACCCGCCGTTATCAAAGAAGCCGAATCTGCCGTTGAAATCAGACTAGGGTTATCCCGCGGAGCAAGATTCTTGTGAGAAGCATGTTGTTTTAGTATTTTGGAACTCGGTGATTTACGCCGCATCGGAATTTTACTCGATGGTCTCTTCAAACCAGAGGAACTAGCAATTTTAGATTTAGCAGTAGATTTACTCAAGTGTGAAGATGGGATTGAGATATCTGGACGACTTGGCTTGGTGGTGTGTTTTTCGTGCCTATTAGCATGTAGCAGGACTTCTTTATGAACAGGAAAACTTCGCTTTTGAGTGTGAAGCGATTGGCTCCGCCGAGAATTGCGTCCAGTAGAAATGGTATCAAACGTAGTGACTGCTGTAGTTTTACTTTGCATTCCAACTTTCACGACCCTGGAGTCTTTGCAATTTTGTACTGGCTGTTGAGCCACGGGTTTAGGAATTCTGGAGGGTCTTGGCAAACTATCATGTAAATTCATGTGTTCAATATTTTTCTTCGATTTTTCGTCCCCCGTCTCTCCATGGCGTGACCGAGACACAACACAACTGTCGCGAGTACAGTCCGTGGATGAACGGGTTCTGGAACTTGAAGGCCAAGATTCCTTTTCCGGCGGAACCGTCGATGTGCATGATGTTATTAAATCTGACGTTGAGGCATCGTTATCGAATTGTGATGTGTCGGATTCCACCTCACACGAACAGTCTGAAGTGTATTCAGTCCGGGTTACAACTCTAATTGAATCCGAGATAACTGTGGTCGAAATGACACCAACCATTGGTGTTTGATGCTGCAAATCGCAAGTTGGCATATGTGTAGGGTCCTGATAAGTGGCAGGGTTGCTCGACTGGTCTGAAGAGTGAACTAATTCCGAAATCTCACTGGAATAGGTCGAGTTCTTGCTAGAGCCAACAGATTCCTTTGAATGTTTTAATTGGATGGAGGATGTATCTGCAATGCTTTTTCTAATCGTTATTTCCTTCCCGGATTCTGAACCCGCAGGATTAACCACCCTCAGAAAATGCTTGAATGTATCCAGGAAGCCTGTCGAATTGGTTGTGGATGAACTGGCCTTTCGAGACAAAGAAGCTACGCGAAATAATGTAGCCAATCTGGTGTTCATAACTTGATCGCCTGCTTGTTGAACTTTAAATGGAACGGCAGGATAGTGAGAATGATGCACAGGACCGTGACCACTTGTTCTTGAACTGTTCGCGTTTGAACATAAGCACGAGAACCACTTGGATTTGTCTTGTTTAAATGCAGCTTGCCTCCGGTACTCCGCTGGATGATGATTTACATCCGAAACACTGTCACCCGTCACACTGACGGACGTGAGAGAATCCATCAAAAAGGATAGGCGTTTCGATAGACCTAAATTACCATTCCGTGACACACTACATGCTAATCAAATGGTTAATTTATTGATTTATTTTTATCACGTGATATGAAGTTTACGGTTAGACTTACAAGTGAGAGTATAAAAGTCGTACAAGGAATCTGTCTAAATAATTATAATACACAAAGAAGGTGCGATAAGCAATGGAGGATGAATGATCAAAGATAACTCATAAAACTTCGGAAATTTAACAACGCAATTACCACCTGCATTTCTGTAATTCTACAGTTATGCATGATTCGGTGAACGGGCATTGGTGAATCTCAAAAGTTATACGTCTTGAGAATTCAGAAATAGCTACGAGTGAATTCATTTTTTTCAGATTTCTAGATTTCTCGCTAAATACAACGAAACTATGTGTATGTTGTCCTCCTTTGGTCAATATCCACCATGGATGTACATCACAGGTGTATTGCGATTTCATGCTCCGCACGCTTTGTCGAGGTGCAAAATCCATTAGTGATGAGTGCTGATCCCGTGCTTTTGAAAGATATGCAGAACATCACCCTTTGGAACAACACAAGAGTAGGAAGCGCAGAAAAGACCGACGACACCAATTGCGAATCAGTAATAATTCGGGTTTCGGAAGAATTACATTCAAATGGTTCGAGCGACGACATCCTCGGAATAATGGAAAGATGGATAGCGTCAGCCGGAATCGAGATCGGTCGAACAATCCCTGAGTGGCGATGACTTGAATCATACCGGTTGGCGCGAAATCGCCTGACAAATCACATCGAAATGACATCCGGTACAGACATTTTTCATTTGCCTACAGATTGACCTCATGGATGAAACTGGGCACATTTTGCAAGTGGCGATGAAACGCGGGGTGCAATGTGGTTATCGTTGAACCAATGACCCGAATAATGCGATAAGAGGCCAGGTATTCGCCGTTTGCCACTCCTTAACCTGGAATAACCCGACGAATTTATTCCTGGGTTCCCGCTACAAAATGACTGAGCAGTCCGATTCGAGAGCTACAAGCACTCCCACAACGCTCACAGTAATAGGCAGTACTCGGTCCATCGATGGCATTTACACATTCAACAACGGAGAGTAGTATCTACTATTTGCCAGCTTGCAGATGACGCTTTACATAATATCCACAAAGTAAGCGGTCAACAGCAAGTTTTTCAGGGTCAATGTCCTTCAATTTGTAAAGGTGCGAAGTGCATTAGCGATGAGTTTACGAATGGTATACAGAACTCTGCCTTCCGACACAACACAATAGCAAGAAGCGTCGAAACGTTCGACGACGACAATTGTGAACTCGTCATACTTCGGGTTTCGGATCGATAGCATTCGAACGGTTCGAGCGACAACATCTGCAATAGTATGAGAAAATGGACAACGCCAGCCGCAATCGAACGATATGCAATTCGTCAATGCCAGTCTAACAAGTCCTTTGTGGCGAGGACTTGAATTCTACCGGGTGGCACGAAATCGACTGACAAATCAGATTGAAGTGACAACCGGGACAGACATGTTGAGGATCGCCGTTGCGATTGCTTGTTTGCCTATATAATGTAAGCGTGTGCTTCATTGTTTTGTGCGCCTTTGACAAAACGGCTTCACTTGTGTTGTGGGATTCGTGGGTTGACCTCAGGGATGAATCGAGACAATTGATGTGTGTGCGTGCAACGCGGGGGGACGTGGTTAATGTTGAGCGGATGACCCGAAAATGTGATAATTATTCCGATATTCGCCACTTGTTGACCTGGCGCAATGATTGTCGGCCTGTCTCTACCCCAACTCGCGACCATCTCATTTTCAAACGTTTTGTACTGCAAGTGCGGCCTGCCCAAAAGTCGATGCCCTGATTTCAACTCACCATACAGACCTTTTGGCATACGACGATGTCGCAGCAGGGCGAAAATGCTCTGCAGACCCGCTTTTGAAAGCACTTCAGCATTTGTTACTTTGTCCATTCGCGATACATTCAAGATGCCACGGATGCTGCGTAAATGAAAACTATTCCGTTTCAATTCGTATCTTGCGTGAATCGTCCAACTTTCACTGCCATACATTAAAGTATTTCATACGAAACTGCCATCCATTTGCCCTCACGCTTAGTTTGCTGTTGCCCAAGACATGAGAGTCTAAATGCGACATGGCAGTAGCTTTGGCAAACTACTTATCAATCCCGGAGCAGTGTAGATGAGATGTACTGTTTCAAGCTGGCAGTTTCCACTAGCGATAATGGGAGGCGATACAGTCCCAAGACTAAGTAATTTGGTCTAATTCATGCTGCTTGTCCACCCAGTCTTTGTATGTCGACATAAAGCGATTAATTGACGATAACAAATGTTTTTGAGCGTGAAAAAAGTTGACTGCGACCAACAGGTAACGGATTACTACATCCCGTACATTGGTTTGTGCTCTCTCTCTCTCTCATTACAACGAACTCGTTTACA
>JACCGJ010001784.1:5686-61489 GCA_013407085.1 Atriophallophorus winterbourni
AGCCACTTGAAGGTGGTAACGGGCCAGCGAGGTCTACGTACCTGTGCGAGAAACGCTTATCCGGGCTCTTGATGGGCTTTTTGTGTGTCGGTGGATTTTCAAGCGTTGACAATTACCGCGCGCTTTAGCGCTTGTGCGAAAGTCTTTATTGGATTTTGGTCCGTCACGTAGACCGGTGAATTTATCCTTGATGTGGACAAGACGACGTAATTTCTTCGGGCCCACGACAGTAGTCGTCGTTAGCTGTCGGCCCGGAAGTTTCCCGCTGGCGGTGCGATTGGCACAAGGTTTGATGCAACGCCGCGCATCGTCGCCGCATTTCCGATGTATAGAGCTAACGGGTGACCGAGTGTGACTACTCAAGTGTCGGCGGGATGGGGTGCGAGATAGTGACTTATTATTGAGTGCGAGGTTTCGAACCTCATTGCGTAAAGCAGCAACCTCAGCCAGCAGATCCGCAATGCTGACTTTCTTTATATTACTATGTGTGCGTGATCTTCCTGCGGTTACCGTGGCAATATGGGTATCTGGGTAGGGACGGATACATTTAGCTATGTTGTCCGCCATTTCTGAAAGCTCAGATACCGGAGTGCTTTTCGCGGCAACCAAGATGGGTTGCACGCACTGAGGTAAACGCTGGAGCCATAGTTCCTTTAGTAATGACTCGTCCATGTGCGATGACTTGAGCAGGTAGTGCATCTCCATTAGTATAGTAGATGGCTTTTTGTTGGCAATTTCTAAGTTGCCGAACAGCTGCTGTAGCCTAGATCGTTCAGACGGAACCGTGAGAGAAATCACGGCTTGTTTGACGATGCGGTAGCGGTCACATATGGGTGCAGTCAGGACTGCGTCGCGTACCTGTAATAACACATCCGCGGGGAGTTTCTGCGTTAATTGTGAAAACATTGCGGAGATATCAATTATATTTTTAGAACTAAATGCCGTTTCTAAAAAATGAAACCAATACTCAGGGTCATGTGGAATAAAGCTGGGTATTGTGATAACAGTCGAAGCCAAAATAACGCGTTTAGAATCACTCATGATAAACAGTAGCTTTGATGTAAATAAAATGCACGATTAAACGAGGTAAGAAATTACCTGAAAACTCCAATGTGAAGCGGAAACATTTTGACGTAACGGAAAAGATACACGAAGAATGCGTGTATGTCGGGCTCACCAATTTGTAGTGGACAGAAGAGTCGTTATCACGTCGGGCTCACCAATTTGTAGTGGAATAGATTACTACACTAATGTCCTTAAGAATGTTGGAGAAAAGGCAGGTTGACTGGAAGATATATAACGGTAGCCAAAACGTGTACAGAGCGGTCACGATGCACGCACGAACGGAAGTCATAATTGTCAAGGTAAATCTTTTGATAAGGAAAAACAAGCGGTGTTACAAACTTCCCACAGCCAACCTTGAACTCGTTCATCGTATTTACGGATGATAATATAATATTATTTCAGGTAGTATGCGCTACTGCATTTGCTACCAAAAATAAACACTTCAAGCCAATATCTTGAGCTAACCTGCATTCACATAAACGGCTGCATAATTCCTAAATTTATTAGGACACATTACTATTGCAGATTTTTTCTATTGATTTCCTAACGGTTTCATTGACATTCCACTCAACAATTAGTGAGTTACTACTATTATCGTCTTATGGCCTCATCAGGTGTACCAAACAAACAAAGGTCAGATAAATAGAGAAGAAAATAACGGAGCTGCATTTGTTCGCTTCGAAAATGCATGATATTTATATTACTTCTCCTTTTGTATCGTGTCGGCGTAGAGAGAAACCGGAAACGATTTGATTTGTCAGTCGATTTCGTGCAAACCGGTATACTTATTGACCTCGACTCGCAGGACTCGTTTGACCTACATTGATTTACTTAATCCCTTGAGTTCCTGGAGGAACATAGGGCCTCGGCAACTTGTCTCCATTTTGGTCTGTCCATAGCAGCCAGTTTGATGTCGTTCCAGTTAAGTCCACATTTGCGGATTTCCTCTTCACACGAGCGCTTCCAAGATAGCCTTGGGCGTCCGACCCGTCTCTTCCCGATTGGGTTCCATACCAGAGCATGGCGCGTGATGTCATCATAAGGTTTCCGCAAGGTGTGCCCAACCCATCTCCACTTTCTTCTACTGATCTGCTGGGCGATCGGGTCCTCAGCGGCAATCTGCCACAGGTCTTGATTCCTTATCTTTTCTGGCCATTTTACCCCAACAATTCGACGAAGGCAATTATTGTGGAATGATTGCAAGCGGCCAGAAGACTTTGCTGTCACTCGCCAGGTTTCCGATCCATAGAGTAGCACGGATTTGACGTTGCTTCTGAATATACGGAGTTTCGTGCGTTTTGATAGAACCTTCGACTCCCAAATGGGTTTCAAAGCTATGAACTCGTATCTTGCTTTGCCGATTCTGGCGACTATGTCTTCGTCCGTGCCACCACTTATTGAAACAATGCTGCCGAGGTAGACGAATTGCGTGACGTCTTTGACTGCTTTACCATTGATGGTGATTGATGGGTGCTCATCAGTTAGCACACGGAGGACTTCTGTTTTTTTTCGGTATTCACGCGTAGTCCTGCATATGAAGCAAAGTGTGCTAGTCTATCGGTCTTTCTCTGAAGACGTTGGGGGTCACGTGATATCAAGCAGACATCATCAGTGTATTCCAGATCATCCAAATGCTCGGATTCATTCCAATCGATACCATTCCTCTAACCTTTTACTGTCTGTTTCATTATCCAGTCTATTACCAACAGAAAAATCATTGGGGACAACAGGCATCCCTGGCGAACGCCAGTCTCAACTGCAAATGGATCGGTCAGTCTTCCGTTGTGAATTACCTGACAGGAGGCACCTTCATACAGCTGCTTTATGAGGTCCATTTACAGCGGTTGGACCCCATAGTGTGGCAAAAGCTTCCATATGAATTCGCGGTCCACACTGTCGAAGGCTTTCTCAAAATCTATGAAGTTGAGGCAAGGAGGCGATTGCCATTCAATGCTTTGTTCAATTATTATGCGGAGGGTTGCAATTTGGTCTATACCAGACTTTTGTTTTCTGAATCCCGATTGCTCTGGTCGTAACACTTGATCGACAGCGTCGCGCAAACGCAGAAGGATGATGCGTGTAAGCACTTTACTAGGGACTGAGAGCAGCATGATACCTCGCCAGTTTTTGCATAGCCTCAGATCCCCTTTCTTTGGAAGTTTGACCAGATGACCTCTCTTCCAGTCATTTGGGATCCGTCTTTCTGACCAGATTTTCTGCAGCAGAGGAAGTAACATATCAGCCGAGGTGTCCAAATCAGCCTTCAGAGCTTCTGGTGGAATCCCATCTGGACCCGGTGCTTTGCCATTCTTCAGCGATTGTAAGGCAAAAAGGATCTCATTTCGACCGGGGGATCGGTGTTTACTTCTAGCGAATTTGCTGCAGGTGGGATGTCAGTGACTGAAGTGGGTGCGGGACGATTTAGGAGTTCCTTGAAGTGCTCCATTCATCGCTTTCTTTTCACCGATTCCTGACTGATAAGGTTACCTTCACCGTCCTTTATTATTTTGCCGTAAGGTATTTTTCTTCCTGATAAGGTTCAGGTAATATTGTAGACGGTGTTGAGGTCTCTCTTTTCTGCTGCATTTTCCGCCTCTGTTGCCAGCATTCCATAGAACCGCCTCTTGTCACTTCTGGCATTTCGTTTCACGTCTTTATTTAGGGAGCCGTATTGTTCAATCAGTTGGTTTTTCTGCTTGGTGTCCTTACACCGGAGGATCTGTTGTTTCAGCTGCCTTCTCGAGTTGATCAGTGTCCAAGTCTCACTCGAGATCCACTCTTTGTCTTTCTTTACCCGTCTGCCAATTACGTGCTTACAAGTGTCTTGCCAACAGTCTTTCAGAGCGGTCCAGTGTTCATTTATTGGGAGTTCAGGGGTTAAGTTGTTGAGCGATTCGAATCTGTTCTTCAGTGAGATTGAGAAAATCTCTCTTGTACGTGTGATACTTTACACTAGGCCGACTGCCGGTTTCGTAGAAAGCTCTCAACTTGATTTTAATTTTGGCCATTAGAAGGTAGTGGTCTGAAGCAACATCCGCACCTCGCATTACGCGTGTATCAAGGAGACTTTGTCTTCATTCTCGTGAAATCGATAGGTGATCGATTTGATTGGCAGTAACACCATCAAGTGATTCCCATGTAGCCTTGTGGATGTTTTGGTGTTGAAAGATGCTGCCTCCGATGACCAGATCGTTGAGCGCGCAAAAATCTGCGAAAAGTTCACCGTTCTCATTCATTTCACCTAGGGCATGCGTACCCATCACAGATTCTCTCCCTGTGTTGTCTGGACCCAATTTCGCGTTCATGTCACCCATCAAATCTTTATATCTCGCTTGGGTGTCTTGTCTAGGACAGACTGCAGACGCACGTAGAATTCTTCTTTCGACGCAAGGCTAGCATTGTTTGTGGGCGCATAACATTGAATTACCGTCACATTTCTCCCCTTGGAGTTGAATCTGGCTGTGATTATCCGTGAGTCAACGGGTTCCCATCCAATGAGAGCGCCTGCAGCTATTGGGGATAGCATAATAGCGACGCCTTCTGAATGACTATGTTTCTCATCTTCATGACCTGAGTAAATAATCCGTTCCCCGGATGTCAAAACCAACATGCCAGATCCATTCCATCTACTTTCACATATTCCCAGCAGTTGTATACCATACTTTTGCATTTCTTTCGCGACCTGTGCAGCCTTTCCGGTCTCATACATCGAACGGACGTTCCATGTGGCAATCTTTGTTGTTGCTTTCATCGACAGAAGATTCATCTGCTGACTGGCTTCCGGTGGGCTTTCACCAGTCTGCTTCATTTTTACCTCAGATGAGGTTTCTTCTCGATTCATGCATGGAGATGTTACTTTGGTATGACATGTTGCTTTGGTTTTAGTACCGGTTTCAGGTTTTTACAGAGTGGGGTTGCTGACCCCGCGTCTAAACCTCATTTTTCTGCAGACGGGCTTGGGACCGTCCTCGGCGAAGTATTGTGATTGTGTAATCCGCAGGAAGCGGAGGATTGGAGTCAGGGTTTCCATCCCCTAGATGGACTGCCCTCCCAGACTGACGAGCTCCATCTACTCGAAGCGGACTGGTTTTGAGGCGCCAGTCACCCGCCTTCGCTCTCTCTCCTGTCAGTAGGAGCAGTTCCGCCACGAGCAGGTCAGGAGTTGGGCTTCGGTTGTCAAAGGCTTTTTGAGACGCAC
Organism: Atriophallophorus winterbourni; assembly: GCA_013407085.1. Taxonomy (NCBI): domain Eukaryota; kingdom Metazoa; phylum Platyhelminthes; class Trematoda; order Plagiorchiida; family Microphallidae; genus Atriophallophorus; species Atriophallophorus winterbourni. The sequence continues at coordinate 10,950 of JACCGJ010001784.1, forward strand.
GCCGTATGGGAGCATTTTGTAGGTAGCGGGAGCTTATCCTCACCACCACCCCCGGTTGTGACAACCTTGATTGCGGCTGAGGGTGTCTATCGTTGCATAATCCCGAAGGTGTTGTTGCTCAAACCGTTTAAATTCAATCATTTCAAAACCCGGAATATAAAGACTTGGCAATTGTCGTCATCGGCATTTTCTGCGCTTCTTGCTCTTTTGTTGTCTCGGCGGGTGGAGTTCTACATTTCACTGAAAACCTCGTGATTAGCAATCATCTTCAACGCACTTCGTACCTCAACACTCTGAACAATTAAGTAGCCACAGATATACAATGGACAACACACTGAAGGCTGATAAGTACAAAGTCCTGAAAAGTCAAAATAATTTGAAAACGATAAGCAAAATCAAATCAAGTCATGATCATTGATCGCACAAAGCAACATAGGTTTCATTGTCGAAAATCAAATTCTACATATACTGAAACAATAGTTATTGCTTTAATAAATAAATCTTCATAATTAATAATTCTGCAGTTAAATATGATTTATCACAAATCTTAAATGTGCAAATCGGTAAATTAAAGTCGCGTTGTTGGAATGAGGCCAGCGAAACCTTTTACGCTCTATTTGCTTGGGCACATGCGATTGAACAGGTTGATTTCATCAGACGTATCCAATGGTTTGCCATTTTCCCCCCTCTAAAAGGTGTGCAACTCCCAATCCCACTCTCCCGAAATCATGAGTAAAAACATCATGAGACCCGTCGTAAAGTGCATGCGATGGAACTGCATGAAAATGTGGATTTTTGTTTAGGATATATAGGTTTCATAATCTACACATTTTCTTCGTAATTATAACACGCATTTGAATGATACAGCACATTAAAACGTTTATGCTGATAACCGATTCAGTGAAAAAATTATCTATTTTAATTTTTGCGTGTCAATACAGGCGACGACTCACGCAATGTACTTTCTGCATATGCCATCCTTGTGATATCATCATTAATATTGATGGCATTACGCCGTTTATTAAGCTTAGGATAATTTTAACGAAAATCATCTTCTTGTTCATCCATTATTCTCGCAAATAAACCTGCATCATGTAATTTCCAGCATGTAAGGGTCATCACTCCACAAAATTAACCAACAACCTTTGTGATTCCTAAATTTAATTGACTTGACACTACACGTTTATAGTTCACATGGTTGCTTATAAAGGTCGAACATCTTTACGAAAAATCACCAAATTACATAGGTTAACAAAATCTAATAAGATAGTTTTCTTACACAAATAGCCGGGGAATCTGATCTTGCGAGCGTAAAAGTCATTTTTTGCTTTCATCATCATATTGTCGTGATTTGAGATAATAGTCCTAAGTGGTTCAACTTTTAAAACTCATTGATTACTTCTGAATTTTGAATAATTTCTTGAAAAATGAATGTTGCTCCAGATTTTGAATTGTAATTACTTTTTATACTTACACCTATATTGATTCAATTCTGTTTATCAAAATATTGTCGTTGAATTAATCTTTTTTTGAAAAGGGGATATCATTAACGAATATTTCGAAGGCTTCCGTGCTCATGATATTTCAGGAAAATCCTCAAAATGTTTGAAATAAAAATTTTGTTGTTTAGACTCGACAACTATATATACTTCCCAACAAATAATAAACATAGTGAGCTTGTGTATCCCCAAAAAACAAAGGTTGGTTGAAAAAAGTGCTTCTATTTTGCTACAGGTAAATTCATTCAAACTATGAAATGTTTCATTTTGGCTTCGGAACCTTGCAATAATCAATTTCGCCGAGAAGTTTTTCTTTGGTTTGCCATCTGACGTTACTCACAAACGTTATTTGATTTGCTTGAATGGTTTGCATCACAATCACCGGCATGAACCACAGCAATCTCGGCACCGTGAAAGTCAGTTTCATTGTCGTTGGATCGAATGGCTTGCAGGTTGGAGTTCCAACGAATTTTTTCAAAGCAGTTTTGATCTGGAATAATAAAGGATATCGGGTATTGCGGGCAGTTAATTAATGCGAAAGCAAAACTGTTCATTTAGATCCATGATTTTGATTCTTGGAAATTTTTTATTTCTCTCCGCGTATTTTCCAAGCAAAATCGAATCATTTCGAGGCTGTATTTTCTTAGAAATAGAAACTACTGCTGTTACGGAGGACGAATGTCTAATTTGGTTAATCAAGATATGATTTGGAATCATGATTTGTCAACATTTGAAATGAGAAACAAATAATAAAATCATTACGTGTAACTCATCAAACATGTACTTGGAAGCGAGCTAATGTAAGGGCACGCGTAAGGGTTGTGAGCACCAAATTCCATTGATGATTTTAAGCGCCGAACGCTCGACCGAGGATCACTTTACCAATCTGTATTTGAACGTTGTGGTTCGTTGCACGGACCCTATTCAACGGCTGCTTTCAAATGCTACGTTGTTTAATACTTTTCCGCTTTTAACAAGCTCATTTGAACTAAGCCTAATTGTTTCATCTGATCATTGTTAATAATCAGAAGGCTGTTGTAGAAGACAAGTGTGGGGTTATGATGGATGCAATAAGAATAAATGCGTGAATTAGCTTAAAATTTTTTAAACATGAAAATAATACTGTTGAAAACGCTGAGTGATTATCCCAAAAGAAATATTGCATTCACATTATTGCACGTCATTCACTTTTCATCGAGAACAGTTCGTGGATAAGGAACTACATTCGATTACTTACACTTTCACAGGTATTCTTCGTACTGTACTTGATTGTTCCTTGAGTTGGCTGCACTAAATCGACTAGTAAACCTTTGGTGGAATAAATTCAACAGTTAATTAGAACTTGTAAATCATCATTCAAAATTTGACTATCTTTGATAGGAATTGGATGCTCGATTGAAAGAAAAATTTGAAAAACACACACACCATCCAGCAGTGGTTGTTTGTATATGATGTCTCACTGGTCACTCTTCAAATAAACATCTATCTCGTACGATTCCTGATCGTGTTTTTTCAGCAGAAGAACAAAAAGTTTCGCAAACGTTTTCTGATAATGAAACATTTCATTGTGTGAAAATGATGATAATGACATACAATATTCGGTGATCACTGAACTCAATCCTAATGTCTCCACCAGATGATGGTAGCCAGCCAGAAACAATGGTGGTTTGTCAGAGCAGGGGATGAAGATATCTAACTACGGGTAATAATGCTGAAAATCTGAACGAATAATATCATCATTCACTCAATCGAATATACATTTAAGTCAATTAAAAGTTTTAGATGGTTTAAAAAGCAATAAGCTTAACAATAACCAGAGGGTGGAAAAATTAAAATGTAATTGTTTAAAACAAGATATGCAATTAGACAAAACAGTATTCAAGTCGCCAAGAATCGAATAATGCAATAAAAGCTCGTCTAATTTAGTTTTAACGTCATGCAATCTAGTCGAGTGAGCAACGATTGAACATAAACTGTTTCAAGTAAAACGGGGAATCGTTAACGACAGTAGCATACGGTATTACTTGTTAGGCTTTTGAAAAATTCGACATTTTTATGATATGTTTCGAGCATATTGCTTTCATTCGCAAACATTCCAATAAATATCAACACAAAATCAAATATATTCCGACGAAAATCAGTGCTGCCGCACTTTCTTCATAAAGGTCGCATGAACTATCATTTACTGTTCACTTTATACGATTCCTGATGCTCAACATGCCTATTTCTCATATTAAACAGAATCTACCATCTTTTTCTCCGGATGGTTAAATAAAGTAGAAGCAACACCACCCCAACGCTCATACAAATCTTTTATGGTGCATAGTCTAAATTCAATAGTATTCGGAATGAAGCGATTAAAAGGGACGATGTTTATGTACCAGAACGTGATAACTCAAGTGCGAACACAATGAGAAGGCACATGAGTAACTAGATTAGTTTGAAAATCTCCAAAGGTGATAAGTTTTGGATAGGCCAACTGGCCTATACCTAAAATCAGAAAGGCATACGTTGTGCACATGGATCCGGCTGAGTATTGTTTGAAGAATACCGTACTGTAAATTGAGATATTCTTTGAACGCAGTAAATATTCTCATGGAGGAATAATTATGGAGTTACTACTTTTAAGCAAACATTTAACGAAATTTACTCAAAAGTATACTAGGTAGGATATGGTACACGACAGATATGAGTTAGAATCAAAACAGAGTGGTCAAATGACAAATAGTTCATCACATAATTTCAGTTTCATACAATTAATGAAAGCGTCTAATCTATTAGATTAGAGTTATCTCAGTAGTAAGTTGTCGAGAATTAGTCAAGAATGTTTTGCTCCAACAAATTTGATTGTTTTCGAAATCTTTTACTACTATCCACAGTGACTATTGATATTACTATAGTCACTTGTGAACCGACAATTTTAATTTATACTCACCAACGCGAAGTTTCTGTTTACCACTGGGACAGCTTTCATAATAGTATTCTGCGGAAAATTTCAGCAAAAACATTTTAAATGGCAAGAAACGGAATTGAATTCGATGAAACCACGGCTTTCACTGCTGAATATGCTTTTAATAATACAATTATATATTTACTCGAAAATTGACTTGAATATTTCACATTTCTGTGGCATATAATCAAAAATTGTGAAACATTAAACTGTTTTTCATTTTTTAATAATAAACAATAGATTTATCTCAACAAACTAAATAGTAGGTAAACACACGTGTATACAAGAATTTCGAATGATAATATGCGTAATGTATATTAATATTGTTTATATTTTCAGAAATGATCAAGAAAATGTTCTCACCATACATCGACACACTGCTCAACATTCGGAACGCGAAACCCAAAGGAGCCTTTGCTCGCCTCTCGGAAGACAAGAATCGATCCCAATTTCCTTCTTGCAAGTTCAAGATGGTCACATTTTGTTGTAATTTTTCGTAAATATTTCGTGCGTATTCTTGCTTTTGCAGACTGGAACACTGATTTTCTCCTTGATTTAGCAGTGAGTGCATCTGTTTAATACACAGAAGACAGCAAACGTTCACGCGAAATGACGGATAGAATTCAGTTTTATATAAAATATATTAGGATTAATCGTATAAAATTTTCTAAGAATCTCTATATTATGCTACTTTTCTCAAGGAGCGCACAATACAACGACGATTTGGCGCATTCAACTAAACGCTTACGTGTGATCGGACATTGTATATCATATCTCATGCATTTGAAAAACATACTGACTGCTAACTGCTGTTCGCTAATTAATAAAAACCTTTCAAACTCAACCAATGGTAAATGTGCCTCGTTCAACGCAGCATAACATAATACATACGAACGAGTAATTTTATTGATACTCAAGTAAACAACGATAAATAAACTTTATCGACACACTTAAATCAGTAGATTTTTGCTCGTTTTATTTAAAAATGGACTCCTTACGATTAACCGTTATAAATGGGTGAATTTTCCAATGGAAATATGTTGTTATAAATTATAAGTCGAAACATAAAGACCTCACCATGTTGATAAATAATCCTTCTATTTTGATATCATTCGTTTTATTCTAACGCAAATAATTTTGTTTAGTATATTTTATCGCGATTTATTATGCGCCTTGTGTTAGTAATTATAATGTATGCTTTACAATTTTTATGGAATTGCACATCATGTGTGTCATAATATTGCTATTATTTGTAATGTTATTGCATTAGCATCTAAGTGGAATTTGAGATGATAATTACATTCTAATAACATGGATTTATTAAATGAAAGGATGTATGTCTGCAGGTAATGTATCGTAAGTGCTAGCATACATTCAGTTGTGTTACAACATTCATGACACATGACATTAAACAAATCCAGCGACTTTTAGGAGAACAGGAGGATATCTGAAGAAACTATTCTAAAATTCACGTAGAATAATTAGTCTTTAATTTAAAAATTCTCAAAATATTGTCATATCTGCGGTCATCAATTTCTCTAACTATTTTTTTGTTACGTTTTACACGGTAGAGAGCAATTTATAAGAAATTTTGTGTTTTGACAGGTATTTGTGTATTACAGTGGATCCCAGCAATGGTGAACCTTAAAGTGCTACGGGATAATTACTGACGTGATAAATATGCCGTGAAAATTCAAAGAACTAAATAGTGTGTAGCGATGTAAAAATGATTGTGAATCCGTGTTGTTTTGAATGTGTCTGACCTGACTACAACCATTTTCCTTGGCCATTTCTTCTGGATAAGCCACGAGAAAATGCATCACTTGGAAAGAAAATTGAATTATTATTTTGAATCAAATAAGATGAATAGAATTCTTTATATCATTTTCATTCTGAAATCGAAAACCGAAAATGATTATTGAACTATTTATAAGTTGCGCTTGTATGCTGAGTTCAAACGGCACGAAACCAGTCCTGGGGTCTCTGATGGTAGTGCATGCAAATGAGCTTTTTTATTCACGGTCATGTATTCAAGCCCTGTCTACATGAGTGTGGGCTCATGTGATTGAACAGGTTGGTCGCACCAACCTTACCCAACAGTGGCATAATATCGCAAATTGTTTATCATTCCTACACTGTTTCAAGCGCATGCGGATCCTGATCATACTGTCCCTACCTGATGAGTAAAAACAGCACGAATCCGGTCATGGGTTTTGTGCGTGTGATGGAAATTCTTGCAAATGAGCTTTTTGTTTCATATGCTACCATTTTTACTTTAAAGCATATTGACAATAAAACTCACTTCGATGTCCAGGTTGCATCGCTACAATTTAAAAAGATAAACATTTTTAGATCTCGCTTTAGAGGAACAATATATATGTCACATCATGGAGGTAATAATGAGCATGGTGGTATATCAACAAAATGGATACAATAAGAACCAGAGTCTTGTACTCATAATGCATTGTATGTGAAATAGCATTTATCAAAGTTAATTATCCGATATCAACGCGTATAAAAATTTGAAAAATATTTTCGATACAACGGACGATACACATTTTCCCATTCAACATGTCGCCCATAAATTTGTTTCCGTTGCTGAGATCCACTGTGGATTGCTTTTTATATCGTTGAAGTGTGATTCCTCTTCACCTAGTTGCCCGTAATTCCTAAATATCACACATTGTAATGCAGGGAAAACACAAAGTTCTCATATATCTCTCTCTGTAAATAACCCACTATTAAAATACACATCAATGTTGGTGTTGGATTACTTGTTAAAAACGGTCAATTTCTTGATCAAAGGCGTGTATTTTTGTGTTTTAGATTTATAAGGCATTAGTTTATATATATATATACATCAAACTAGATGACATCATCAGCCAATCGCTCAGTTGCTTCGAAAGAAGTTTCGCTGATGATGTCATCTAGTTTGATGACGAACCGTCCGCAATCAGCCATATCAGATCGGGAAACAAGTATGACCTACAAACACGATGATTGTTTCTTGCCTTATGTTTTCGTAAGTGGAAGCGGTAGATGTGTCAGTTTTTACTTACAGGATACGTGAAAGCGTTTACGCATTAAACGTAAAGTTATTGTTCGCACCCTTTGTACGAATGCATATAGTAGAGCCTCAAGCTGTATACATGCTTCAAAATATATAACCACGAATGAGTTTGCATTGTCAAGCTCCTGAAAGAAACAGCTGATAACATTTACAACACCCTACCCTTTTAAACGTTTAGTAAACGAATAAAAAAACGTTAAAATCTATAGTAAAGTTAGATTCACTTATTATTTATTCACTGTTGTGACTCACGTGTGTTACGAAAAAGCTTGTAGGCATAGTGCACTTTGGGTTTGTGTAAGAATGGCGCCATATTGAGCATCCAATTTTCCGGATAGGTTTTGTAATCCAGTTCTTCAGGTAATTTCAAGTGAACATCGAATTGAACATAGTTCTCTTTACTTTCAGTAAGAGTACGCAGATCTTGGATCTCCAACACTTCACCCATATCCCCATAATTTTGCCGTGCCTGAAACAAGTATGTCCAGTATAACGTAAAAAGATGACCCAATCAATGGAATAACACTGATTGGATTTTACGGACAATTTTCTACTTTATCAGTAGCGCTTGGAGCGCTTGATTCTCTGGTTCTTTGTGAGAACCATATTAAACAGTGACTTTAAAATGTTCATTTGTTGAACGATTTACTTCATTTCAATTCGCGAATCGCATATTTTAATCATAGCAAAGAAACGGTTTCCGATTTGTTAACATGCTGTGCCCCAAGGAGCGTGAAATCACTCATACAAACGAGCAATGCAGGAAAATGAAATTAAAACAACAAATCAGCATTTTTAAAGTTCCGTTCGTCGCTGCATCGAGTTACCAGTTAAATAATAAATATCGAACCAAAAACTCGCACTCAATAACTAAACCTTAATTAGATATTGACCGAAATATGATGTTATTCGAGTAGAATTACCCAGTCCTGTACCAAACGAGTCCACATTTTGCGTGAAACCTCATTCTTAATCTTTGAATTCTTCGGCTTCCCAAATTCATTCGGTGTTGCGAGAACCGAGAACACTGAAATAGTAATTGAATACAAATGGAACCCGAAGCGGTTTATTTGATGCTGTCAAAACATGTTTGGTTGAATTCTAAATGAACAAATTCGCTTTTGAGAAAAAAAACATGAAAATAAATGGTTTAATTTTTATAGGAAAATGGGTGTCTAGTGTGTGTAGTTTATGGAAGACTTCGTTGTTATTGCTAGTTTATTGATTGGATTCGACGAGTAATTTTCCACTATTCTGAATTAACAGCAATTTGGAGCGTACATCTGAAAGACATTTGCAATTACGATAGTTATCATTGTCAAAAGAAGTTGTTACTGAGCAATCATAGAAACATTAAGCTCGTTGATTCTTTGTCTATGATTTCCTATTTCATTTCTTCATAATTGTGTAACCTCTTCATTAAACAACAATGGGGAGCTAGAATTCGAATAAATCTTTTCTATTCTTATCATTTTTAATTTTTCTTCGCATTGATTCGGGCATGAGGCAGTTACTACTTTGAAACAGGAAACATTCTCGTTTTATGAACAAATACCACACAATATTTTACAGACATGCAGCATAACTCGCAGAGTTAAATCATTCATATAATACATGGGAATGAAAATTTGCCGTTTTCTAAAGTGTGAATGACAACTTTACAACAATGAACAATTTTGGGATTACTCATATCCCTCACTGTCTTAAATCACAGCCGGTTTTGGCCTGTCTGTCTTCATTAGGTGGACATTAAAATTAGCTATTTCGGTATCTAATGAATAACTGAAATGTCGGTAAAACTGAGGTTACCATCAATGGATGATATTATTAAAACATCTGAACGAACTACGGAAATCAGAGAGTGAGCATTCACTGCAATCAAGCATTGCAAGCAGGTCCTATTCAAATTAAAATATTGCACATATTAATGGATGATATCGGTTCGTGAGAAGTCCTCTAAGTTTGCATAGATTATGAATGAAATTAATACGTGACGGTTGATATGACAATAGTATTTTCGGAACTGTATGCTACAAGCAACGGCTAGCATGAGCAGCATGAAAATTGTTAGAAGAACTCATCAAGAATTATTTTAAACCAACCAGTTATTTTCTCATTCAAATACTTCATGTCCAGCAGGTCAAGTCCTGAATCTGGTAAAATAAAATCGGTTTTTATCATAAGACAAATAAACTCATTTTACCATATTTAATCCAAAAAAGAGCAAGAATAAATTTCATATGCGATAAGCGGAAAGTGACAGCTTATGCACCAGAATACGGGCTTGTTTAAATCAGAAGGTCCTTGTACCCGGCTCTCAGTTACCGACAAGCAGACATGAATATTCCGGTTGTAAATAATATTCATCATGTAATTTCAATCAAATGACAGTGCGTCAGCATAAGAATGAAAACAAGCTTCATAAGCGTCAACTTAGGTTTGTGGAAAAGTGAAACGGCTTCAACGTTGTTGAGCGCTGATGACTTTTGAACCACATATATGATCTTTGGCAAGAATTTACTTGACATTTTGTGGAAATGTGGAAGAGAGTTGAGTTATTTGGAAATTTAGTGAACACTATTTGGCACATCATTTCAGATAGTAGGAAAAGTAGGTCTTCTTGATCAATATTGCCATATAGAATATTTAAATATATGCACGGCTAAAATGTTCCTAGATTATCAAGTGGTATTTGAATAGAGTAGCATTTTGTTGGATTCGAAATTACAACCCTAGCTTACAGAATAGGAAAAATAGTTCATTTATCGCTTGTGTTAATAGAATACCGATGAAATACAGTTGTCAACAAGACGTGACCAAGTTTGTTCTTGTGATTCCAATAGAGTTTATATCGTATTGCGAATAAACAGGCTTAATCAATTTTCCCACGTTGCTGGCGGAATCACTACTGCAGAATACCTCTAAATGCACCACATCACATTGACGGAAATTCACGACCGTTCCCACTCATATTTTATTCCAATTTATGCTGTTACCGAAGATATATGTGCAAATTTCTTACACACGATTGAATTTAACTTACTGTATCTATCTAATCCAACAGTTTAACAACGATCTATTTTAAGACGTGGTGTGCGGGACACAATAAACAAACACTTCTGGCTAATAATTTCATCTCCGAGCAACTCAACACTTTCACACTATCATTGTGTTCATGTTATTGAAATGGGTTATCCACATCGAACATATCCAACGTGGATTTCTATTTATCGGAATAAGATTGATAGCAAATATCGTAAAAAAAATTCGTGTGGCAATCATATAACGCAACGGAAGAAGGAACATACAATAATACTTGTCAGAGAGTCACGATTATTCACAATTACACGAAAAACAAAGGCTGAATTCAGAATGACAATATAATTTTCTCTCACCAGGATCCTCTTCCTGCAACCCACTGAGCTGTACCGCGAGGGGACATTGTCCGTCGACTTTATTTTGAACGAACACCGCTGGATTTTTAGTGCCCACTGGTACACGGATCTGCGTTCTCAACTCAACCAAGTATGAATCTGGTTCTATTGATTGAAACTTATTAAAGCGGCAGAGTTCCAAATCCAATCGTTTCTTTAGCTTTGAAAAATTAGAGTAAAATAGAAGTTCCGATAAAGTTTAAGATTGATGACTAACAATTCTAGCACCAATAGTAGATTGGGCGATGTGGTAAACGGAAATCTAAACTGGGTAAAAGTAGGCAAGGTAATATGAACCAAGGAATATAAAATTGTTTGGAACCAAACCAATTGTCATCATCAAGAAAAATGACTTGGACACAATCTGAATTGCACAACGTAAACTTTGGCGAGCATGTGTATGTGTTAAGTGCATCTGCATGGTTAGATTGGCCTCGAAAACCTTTGCAGATTGCAAAACGTACAATGACATAATTCGAACACAAGGCAATGTGGGACATTTGATCATGACCTAAATGATAGACTCGGAGCCACTTCTGTTTTACGTGGACCATTTATTGATCACTTCAAGGGCAAAATGTGATAATTGTAAAAATCTTTTTTCTATCATGCTACTTGCGATTCAATGTTAAGTTGCTTCTTCCAAAGTTTAGTCAGTATTTATCTTGTACACTTTCGGATAAATATCAGTGATGACAATTTATGAATATTATGATAAGTTAAGATGAGTTAAACGTTCAATGGCAAACATGGACTGGATTAAAGTACATAAAATCGTACGGAAATGAAGAATATCCGATTAAGTCTGACATTGATGTTTTCGCTGAACAGTAATGATATATAGGTTTTGATGTTCATTTGCGAAGAGTGCTAATCACCAGCTTCCGTGTTATATGCAGGACACCACCCTCAGGTACTACGACAGAGCAACATGTACCGAAATGACCCACAATGACAATCGTGACCCCTTATTAATCCGGGGTTTCGAAAGGATTGTATGAGAACGTATTGAGTGATACCTCGCAATCGGACGATATTCAGTTGGCCAAAGTTAGTCAAAAGAGTCCAGCGTGGTTACGACTTCAACGAAACCGAGTGGCACGGAATCGATTGACAAATAAGAACGAAGTGACAAAAGGGACAAACATGTTTCGGATCTGTGTTGTGGTTACATTATTTGCAGATATGAAATTGGCTCGTTTTTTGTCGTGTGCGGAATAAACGCTTTTCACCAATTGGAGTTTTCTCATGTTGTGAGATTCATGGGTGGACGAGATTAGTGTCGGAACAGTTGACCTCAAGGATGGATCAGGATCCAATCGTTAAGCGTGCGTGAAGCACATGAGTTCACGTTCTATGTTGGGAGGAGCGTCCTAAATTCTGTACAGACAATGTGATAGAGATTAGAACATGGAACACAATTAGACCTCAATTGATATGACGCAATCCCTCAACCTCTTAAAATAATACATTTACACGCCAACTCTCTAAATGCCTAATCTATCCTATTCTACAAAAGAATGAAAAGATGGCTTTAGGCTTTGTTTTTCCCATTTTCGCTCACTCATGTGCGTACTTGACGCGTGCAAATAGCACGAAATTTGCCGGGGATTGTGCGATGGATGATCATACAAATACTAATAATTCATGATAGAGTTTATTTTCAAAATAAAATCAATTAAAAATGAGTATATCAAGGCGGTACCTTGGTACATGCAGAGCTAGCCAATTCCTCCTCAATTCTTCCGCATTGTTCCATATTTTGAAGCATTTTGTTTGACGCCACCTTGCACATCACATTAACATCTGAGCCGAAAATAGAAATCAGAATATTATAATATAACAGTATCCACTATTTTATTAAAAGTTCTGTAATTAATAATGTACAGTGAATGGATGTAAATAAGTAGATAACAATAGCTCATTGAATTTCGAAATTAGTGAATTTAATTATTTTAAAGAGTGGTATATATATAGTTTTGTCGTAAGGATTTACAGGGCTGTATATTTCGGATTCCTAAGCATTGAATGTATTGCATCGTCTGATGCTAGTAATCATCATAACCATATTGCTAATTGTATTTTAAATGACAGCGATTATACATATACTACATTGTTAGATATCACGAGATCCATCTATTAGTACCATTCGTTGATTTACCCAGTTAACCTTTCTTATATCAAGCGTGTTACAACGCACATGTTCTAAACAAGATAAGGACTTGATCAAAACTATCTTTCATGCAATTGTTCCCGAATTTCACCATAACTTATCAAACATTTGCTTGTTAAATTATGCTTATTTTAAAAGTACTATTGCAATCACCATAGGAATAAGAAAAACGTATTGGCCATTAAATACTACAAAACGCTGGCTTTGATAAAGATACCATTTTGATCAGTCTGGAAAATCAATAGATTTTCCTGCATCACTGATGGAACACTAAGGTCAGTCTTCATGATTTCAGTAGGGGATTGTTTGCGTTGAAATTATGGTAAACTGGTCATGAATTATTTCAACGCTCAACTCTTTCTGTATTGTTTTGTAAAGTTAACAATTAAAGACGTAGATAGTGCTCTCAACCTTTATTGTTCTCCAAATGAGCCAAATTATATCAATAACTTTGAAAAACGAATGTTAAAATCATGAGCTTAGAGATTTTACAAATGATTTTAAAATGCAAGTGGGCTGACTCGTTTACCAAGAGAATACATTAAGACAAGACACGTAAGTTTAGCACAAAGATACGAGCAATTTCAAATGCAATAATATTATTAGTAAGATTAAGTTTTTCATACAAACACCTTTTCTAGTTGAACAAGTAAGGGGCTCAATTGTAATGCACTGCAATGAAGAAATTTCATCGCAGTAATTTGATATACACATTTTGAACTTACACACGCCATTCGCCACAGAAGCCAGAAGCAAGAATAAATGTAACTGCAGAAACATTTTCAATCGTTGCTGTCCGAAGACCTACTCACACATTTATATACGCTTAATGCTGTGAGTTGAAACATTCGAGCCAATTGAAAATGCATTCACTTCTTCCTTGTGCCAAATTAGTGATGATTGGTTTCAGTGATGCAGTTTCAAGACAACAACACAATTTGCTCAATTTTTTATCGAAAAATTTAATTAATTAAATCTATTTTGGAGTTGCTCTAAAAATCAAAGATTTTACGATTGCTATTGGGCAGTGGGAACTCGAAATCACTTTACCAGGGAAACATGACTAAAGAAACTTTTCTCGTTGGATCCAGCATCCTAATACCAGAGATTGTGGTACGATTTTAGTGAAAAACCCAAAATTGGAAAAAGTGTTGACAGTGTGGTAATGTGATTCTTCCCGAAATCAAGCATTCAGTAATTAATATTTCCATCGGGTCTCATTAAGAAGTACGTCAGCAGTTAAGTACTCAAAAGTTTTCGAGACAAGCTGCCTTAGTTTTACATGGTATATATTATTGCTTTCTCTAACTTCATCGGACCGGGTCTGAGAGCAGCGGCAGATCGAATCAGCAGCGAAGCTCAAGTCAGGGTTATATCATATAATGTTGCTCACATTACCGCACTTAAAATTCTCAACTAGCTTTGGCTGTTACAGTCATCAAATGTAGGCAATAAGATTAGTTTTTTTGATCTTTCAAAACGTAAAGAAGTGATAAACAATATTAGGCTTTGAACCCACTGTTTATAGGCTTCGTACAACGAAACACGGTGTTCAAATACAAAATCACGGAGAGATTCCTGGTGAAGACGCTTGTGAGCGAAACGATGCATTGATCGTCTCTATGCGTCTTCATCGCTTGACGAGGGATCGCTTTGTGATTCATGGTTATGATTTCAGCTATTTTAACGTGATAGTAGGCGTTTAAATTTCTAAGTCGGACAACAACATAAGAATAAATATGTTCTAAATCATCAAGTGTGTTAAAGGTTTTGAGTTAATTTCGGTTATGATATTATTTCTGGTTTGTGAAATTCAAACTTGTGAATAATCAGGTAAATGGAACACGTTTTGTTGGGAAGAAGCTATCAAGACGACTGTTGTGGTATTTGTGTTGAGATTTTTACACTGACAATCAATAATTGTGTTAGTTATGCTCACACTGCTTGAAGTTTGATACAATATATTACCGCGTAATTTGAATGCTGCCTGTTCTTGATTCGGACTGCGATTTCTCGGCTGATAATTCAATTCACATTCCGTATCATGCAATACACCACAAATGGCGTCGCAATCAAGCTTAAAATATACCCTCATAGAAATCAAAGATTACCCGAAACAATTTGAACTTTTACGAAACATCACGAATGAAATAATCGATCCGATTATCATTGCTCATTTTTTCACTTCAGCAGGCAAAGTTGCTAATGTTCCTTTACAACAGTCATCATTTTCCATCCCACCAGTTACTAAGAACTTAAGGAATTTTATCTTTGTATAAGTTCAGTTCACGTTAAAGCAGTTCAAAATTGTTATTGGAGCTTGTTTCAATACAATACAACGTCGTAACAAAAGACTATCACTGTATTTATTCTTGAATTGTAAACCACGATTTCACACCGTTCCTTTAAATGCAAATTGAATGGCCAGTTAAAAGATCCTCTAATTGCTAGTGTCAGTGTGCACAGTCTATATCAGCAACTAGTTGGTGGTGGTAAATTTTGTTTTGCGTTTCCCTTGTCATGTTCGTAATGCTACATGTCATAAATGATCTAAAAGAGGATATTTTTATTCCGTTTGTCTAAGGTTCAAGAGACCCCATCTGAGTAATAGCGATCGTGAGGGTGACGATGTAGAAAACCGAGTATCTTCTTCATCTATATCAGTCTTACCATTCATCGATTCTCATATTAGATACGTATTTCTAGTCTTTGTGGTTTAAAAAATATCATTGAATTATTTGAAATGCTTTGTTTTTGATGCGAAAATTCATCAGTGTGTTGTTCTGATTCGCGGTGTGACCTGACATCCTCTATTCATTGTTGGAGTTTGCTGAATTTCAACCACTCATGGTAGCTGGAATCAGTTGGGCGTATATGATTTATGGTGGAAACTTGTCTATCTTTTCTAAGCTTAAAAGCACTGAAATCACTTGATAATGATTTTCCTCTCGACAAAAACTACATCATTGTGCATCAATTTCTGGCGGTCTGGAGATAAAAGTTGCTTTTCGAAATTGGTGGTAGTCTCATTTTCGAGAAACGATACTTACTTCCGTATGGATTAAGTAAACCCGATGACAAAGTAATTAATTCTTCATACAATCGTGGTCTTTTGATTTTTGTATGTCTCCATGTAATCCACGCTGATAGATATGCCTCTGAAAAGAGATTGTCAAACTTTCAGTGTTTGTATTGATTGCATGGTGACACGAAATCTTTGACGAGGCGCATTTTCACAAATGAAGAAACTGAGGTCATCATAACTTGAGATTCATGCGACATGCGTTTCTCTACCTAAAGGATGCTTATTCGCATATACCACTTGATCAAGCATCGAATGAAACAAAAACCACTGGCACACCATTCGGATTATACCGTCATAAATTTCTTTCGCTAGGATTTTCTGTCTTGCCTGCCTTGGTTCAAGATGTAATGAACACTGCGTTATTATTCATGCGTTCCAAAATTCTTCATCATCGCATGGAAGCTCTACTCTCTTGTTTCAAATGATTTAACTTGAAATTAAATCCGGTTAAGTGCATAATCTCCGTGGATGAAATTGTCTTCTTATAATATCGTGTACATTCTAATGAACACCATTCAGATCAGAATCTTTGTGAATCCTTAATCAAAAGGACTTCATTCGATATCACCAGTGTTCTCCAGTTAAATGTCATAATATCATTCTATGTTCATTCATAATTTTGCAAAAGTTATTAATTCATTGATTACATTACTGAATTACATAACATTCGAGCGGAATGAAAAACCTGGAAAGACAATTCGTGATATTGTATTCGTACTAAAATCAAGTGCCATATTTATGTCATTTACGCCGAAATTGCGTTCTGTATGTTTATCGTTGAAGCTTCTTCACATGGAATAAAATCGGTGCTGATTCAGAGCAAAATTCTCATCTTCTTTGTGCAGTTAACGTCGACTGCGTAGGGCTGAACAGAATTATGCTTAAACGCATCATGAAAGGCTTACGGTTCACTGGGCTGAAGTTTGCTTGCACAAAAATTAATTTGGACATGATTTCATTATAACAATCGACAACGAACCAGCAAGGTATTTGAAAATATTCGAGACAACGAACCACTTAAAGTCATTTACAATCGACGGTCTTCATTAGTTAAACCTACAGTAGCAATGGTGTACGAATCTAGCATAACACTAAGTGTTCATATTGACAAAATTAAACAACGCAGGGCAAAAAATTATTCTACGAGCAGATGTCTTATAGCCAATTGTTGTAACTCTTGCTTTGACTAGATGTACAAACTGAATGTTGATTGAACCGCCGTGTGTTACTCGGTCGAAACCAAGGCATTAAATGAAGAAACATTTTTCCAAATAATTGCTGCAGTTACACGACTTTGGTCGTCTAAATTGAAGTGATAGTTTTCAGAATACTATCACATCGTAATGATTTGAGCTGGAAACATGAAGTCTGTTGTGTGTAAATGCTGGTAGAGTCATTGCTTCTCCACTTCGCAAATTAATTTTTGTTGAATTGCATTCAACAATCTTGTGCATCGAAAAAAGAGGTTATTGGCCAAACAATTATGATAGGCCCCAAAATCGAGGCCCATAATAAGATGAATGATTCACCTTGCAAAGCCTGTCAGCACATTGTTGTTCCGTCAGCAATTGAAATTCATTTTATGGTATTTGTCTTGTGGAGCCCGAGAAAGTATCCATATCGATTATCCTCACTCAATCTCGAAGAAAAATTATACACTTATTCTTTCACGATTCTTGAATAACAAACAGTTTTCATCCTCGAAGGTGTACTTATAATTGTCTTGAATGATAAACAAAGCCATACAACAAAGTTCTGACTATCGTTGCAAGCGCTGCGTGAGAGATTGTTCCTACCGAATCGGACTGTTTAGTCATTCAAAAAGCTGCAAAACATGAAATTCATGCGATGTGATGTACACTCATGGTCGACATCGACCGACGGAGGCCAACAACAACAACTCAGTTACACCAGCAATTAGCCATAACGATGAAATCAGTGCCAACCATTAAGTAATTGCGATCAAATTGGAAAAAAGCGTGACCTGCACACATACAACGTCTTACACATCTTTTTGAAATATATATTGTTTCATTTTATATTGAGGCCAGTGTAAGTTAAAGCTGACATGACCTCTCTCCGATGGAATTAGAGAAAACATAACGCATAGGATATAACGATATTTTAAGAAAACCAACATTTCCATCACTCGTGCATGGTTTCTTCTTCTTAAATGAAGATGGTCAGTCGCTAAGTTTATTCAAAGTTCTCATACTTTATTATAATCAATTCAGTTCTATAGGAATATTGAGGGTAATCTGAATAGTATTTTCGTAACAAGATCAGCGAGTACAAACATCCAACTCCTAGAGACAATTTTGATGTTGTTGAGCTTGAACATTAGATCATTTTTCAAATCAATCTCTGCAACTTGCCGTATGAACGATTTTTGAAGTTCATAAACCGCAACACATGTCGACCTCCATAGGGTCAGCCAATTTTTCTTATCGAGTTGAAACGCGAAAACGATAATTGTTTTGAACTGTATCAATGGAGTCGTGATTATTCAAATCTCATTGACAAATACGGTTTCAAATCATCAAATGTTTTTAGCAAATTTTTATTTTCAAATTTGCATGGCAAAAATAAAATTTGTTTTGACTTGGTTTAGTCGAGTCACTATTGCTGAGATCTCAATGAAAAAAACACGGATTCAAACGGCCAAATGTCTTCAGCCAAATTTGCAATTCAAATTGCATCGTCAAAATAAAAAAAGATTTTACTTGGATTTATATATTCATTAATGTTGAGTACACAATAAAAATACAGTCTTAAATTGTCAAATATATTAAATTGATTGTTATTTTCAGGTTGAAGTGTAAAAATATGATCGTTTTGACCGAAAATGTCAGATTTGATCACATCTTAACTGCTGCGTGCTCAGTCATCATCTAAGCTAATTGAAGTTAACGGAGAATGAACAAAGTAAAGCTATCTAAGTTGCGACCATCTCTCATGTCTTTTTTGAAATTAAATTCTGAATATATAACACTGTTCGAAACACCACTTTGAGTATCAAATAATATGAAAAGCTGCATAATCTTTTCAAATTGTAACCCAATGCAATAAGTTGCTTTAGATGAGCACCTTTGTTGTCAAATCGGAAAAAAATATGTATCATTGGATTGATCATTGTGGAGAGATGCATAGATATTGTTCTCAAAAACTCATAATTTTTATTCGTAGAGTCATATACCTGACCACTAATTAATCAGCAATCAATCTCTCTCATGAATCGGTTTCAGCATTTCAACTATTCACTTGCTGTAACAAACTTATTTTTTATATAAATGTTCAAATTATGCTACCAATACAAGAATTTGGTACCTTCTGCTGAAAGGTATTAGAATATTGCCTAAATTACGCCATTTTCATTAGGAAAAATCGTAAGAGCAGATAGTGTAATTCATTTAAATGATCTGCTGGTGGCTATAAGATATCCGTGAAAATCGTGGTTCAAATCGTTTAAACTTACAAACTCTTGTTGATTTCTATCAAACAATGTTGGACCTGACTTGAAGTAATAATGAATGAACATCAGGAGGAAATATTCATTTTATTGTCCCAAAAAATTGACCCCGATTCCAACAGAACGATCAATCTGCTGACGTTCACAGCGTAATACCTTATCGGTCAATCAAGACCATTTTCCAGTGCCAACGTAACTTACACTTATCTTCAAAAACATTTGCCGATCTGACGCTGTAAATTATCGTCCCGTCACACTATAGTCACGGTAGTTAATGTGTAATTGGCAAATGTGTCATTCTTGAGTATAAATTAAGCTTATGTCATAAATGTTTTACTGTAGCGAAACAGATATTCACCTGCTCTGATTAAAGAATGAAATGTTTGAGAGATATCAGTGAACCAGCTCTAAATGATTTTTATGCGAACGCGATTACGTTCAAAGTTTGAGATTTTTAAACAAGCATACCAGACTATTAAATTTCTTAATTTGTAACCAATTATTAAATGTTGTTTGAAAGATTGTCATATAATCACTTTTGGTCTTGCCTGCAATAGACGTTACATTTACAGCATTCAGTGTATCAATGGAAGAGTTGAAAATTTAAATAAAAGTGAATATGAATTTGTTGAATTCGTATGGACGATCCGATGCGCTTGGTTCGCGAAACCATCGAGCGCAACGCTCTTGAGGATCAAATCCTTTATCACACGTAATAAGTTAAACCATTCGTTTCTGGTATGCAAAGATATCGTCATGCCTATTTTAGAATACTACTTCTCAATGATTGGCTGTTATCATCAAATTATGATAGATTAAAGACAAAAACGATGAACT
Organism: Atriophallophorus winterbourni; assembly: GCA_013407085.1. Classification (NCBI taxonomy): domain Eukaryota; kingdom Metazoa; phylum Platyhelminthes; class Trematoda; order Plagiorchiida; family Microphallidae; genus Atriophallophorus; species Atriophallophorus winterbourni. Next base: position 31,467 of record JACCGJ010001784.1, read on the forward strand.
AGACAAAATATTACAGAGAAATCAAGAACTTATAATTATTTACTGACTCATAACTATTTTCCCTATTTACTCGTAATGACCTAAAACCGCGAAGAATAGATGCAGATAAAAGTAGAATACAAACTAACTACCGATTTCAGTAAAACTTTGACTAGTTAGCATTATACTCTATTTAGCTGTCATAAATGCTTTGGTGTAATAATCTTTCAGATAAAGTCGGACTCAGTTTTCGCAATGATAGCTAGATGTGTTGCTTGACACATTCAAGCAGTTTATCTAGATTTATTCATTCCTCATGCTAACATCGGTGACCTTCAGATATCCTGAGACAAGCGAAGACCTTCTACTAGATAATTCATGTAAATTTTTGACCTGTTATCTATTATTCGAAATTCTCCAATATAGGGCAAAGACTATAAAATTATTCGGATTTCTGCGGCCCTCCCTAATAGCTCTTCCTGCTTTAATGCGAAATGATGCACGCAAAGTAATAATCTGTTCCATTTCACCGAAAAGGTGCAAAAACAAATGATAGAAACCAAGGGTATCCAGCATTGTGGTAAGTTTTAGGATGGAGACTCAGTGCTACACCATTTCCTTCGTTCACTAGTCCACCAAATTAACATGATAATTTAAACCACATGTTTTTGCAACTTATCACATTTTTGACGAACTCCTCGACTTCTAATGTATTGTATGAACTGAAGATTTAAAGCAAAACCTGGTAGTTGAATTCCATTGTTCTAAGATTTTTGGACAGCTGATATTAAAAAGAATTTTTTGCTTCGTATTCTAGATTAGGTCTATTTTCTTCTATAAAATCTAATCATCAAGAAATATCGGTCCACCCAGCCTTTCAGGGTTGTTTGCCAAGAAACATGATAATCTGCCAGATTTACATCTTAAAATTCATTTATATATTACATATTGTCAAAATCATGATGCAACAATATTGAAATCGAATCATTCCTAAATATATACTCGTTAAATTTCATTTGTTCTGTTTTAGATTTACGAATATCCTTTCATCTCAGTTCAGCTCACACAGTAATCATATCGATCGTCTCCAAAATTTCATTGTTCGTATGATTGTATGAAGTGCTTACCGGGCCAAAGTTATCCCTAATTTTTGTTATTTGGAGTTTATGCAAAAGTAGACAGTTCATCGAGACCTATCATGTTTATTTCCCGGGAACTGTTTAAAATAACTTATGCTTGCATAAACTTAATAATACTCAGGTCAACAACACGATAATCGGACAGCCGTAAAAGATTCTTGATCGATGTGAAGTTGCCAGTTAGACTAGTTTCTATATCGTCTTTGCTGTTAAACAATTTCCCTCAGCTATAAAATTCATATTATTGTGAAGAAAATTCCGATGCGTTAATTCTCCTACAATAGATAAACGGAGATCATATTAGCGTGACGGCCTGGGAGAAGATTCGCCCAGCCACCTACATAAATTTGTAAAGGTCACTTTTTCCGAGCGTAAAATTGAAACGTCAATGATACCGGGCACTAGATTTAACATATCACCATCTTCGAAAATCTGTGCATATCCCACTTTAATACAGGGTTTATTTTTCCAGAATTCATTTTTAAATTATCAACGTCCCAAAGGTGTAAAATTCAAAATGTTTCGAACATAGTACTTTCCAGTGGACGCTTCGATTTGCGAACAATCTGGAATTGAGTATATATATTTCTCAATTGCTAAGGTAGAAAATATTATTTGGTCTATTTCGCAGTAATGAATAAAGCTACCAAACATTAAATAATAGTGATAAACAACGACGCGCAGCATAGGAATTATGTGGTTTTATGATAGACTGAATAGTAAGAATATGAGTAGTAATATTTTTATTATTTTGTCAGAGAACGATTCGCCTGATTCGACATAGATCGAAATATTTAGCAGAAACTCGTGATCAGAATGCTTTTGTTACTCCGTACGTTTCGTTTTTACGTACGAATCCTATGCAACAGTGGCATTCAAGTATAACCTAGTTTACCATTTATCCACTGTTTCAAGGCTTACTGAACCTAATCATACTGTCTCCACCTGATGACGGCAAACAGCCAGAAACCGGTAGTGGAGTGTAATTTCGGGGGATGTGAGCAACACACCAATGTTGTACTATGTTTGCTCTCACAGACAATAAAATCGCAACTATCCTAACTTTTGATATTGATTAACATCATGCAACTTTCGTACATGGTTCTGCAGTAGATTGACTACGTTGTTACAGTTACGACCTCGAGATCAAGTATCTCACCAAAGTTTTCCCGAATTTGTCTACACTAATATCATTACTGAGGATGGAATTCATTATCATGATAATTAGATACTCAACCTGATTGTCAAAATGTCAAATGTCGATATTTAGATAAAAATATGCTAAAACTTCCTCACATTTCTGATTCAATCATCTTTTGATGGCGCACAGAAAATGCAATGTAAATTATCGGTAGAAACACAAACATGAACTGAATTGCAAACATACTACCCAAATTGTTTTTCAAAAATTTCAAAGAGCCTAACATGTGTTTCATCGGACCTAAAATCTAGTAAACTTGGCAATTTTCCGTTCTAGCGTGATACGCGATTGCTCTTCGATACCTTCGTACACGTTTTGGCTAACGTGATATAATATTTATTGTCCTCTTTGTTTTCTCATACCACTTATTTAATTTTTTATTGTAGTCAGTCTACTACAAGAGTAGTCAATTAAAATTTAACTCAAATGTTTCACTAAACCAATTTAAATAATTCCAATTCTGATCATAGTTCTTTTGGCATCCTATTTATTAATGTCAGGTCAATGGCATCGAAAATCCAAATCTTATCTCAATAAACTCAATGGAAATAATAATTATAACAAAATCTTATAAACGAGAGTACCAAAATGACTCAACACATACGACACCAAACAAACTCGTATTTAGGATTAATCAAACTTTGCAACATGTTGATAGTAATTTAAATACATTGATTACATGTTTGAATCTAACAACCGTTTAATAGGACATTATAAACGTATTACTGGCCACTTCAACTTGCAGAATTTGAACCGGCAATAACACGTGGTTGCACATTTTTACAAAAACCTCGAAATCATCAACAAACCCTCTCTTAATGACAATATTCAGAGTTAGTCTTCACTTTGAAACTTTCCACAGCCAAACTTGAACTCATTCATCGTATTTACGGGTGATAATACATTTCAGGTATTATGCGCTACTGCACTTGCTACCAATACTAAACACCTCAAGCTAATATCTTGAGCCAACCTGCAATTACATAAATTGCAGCATACTTCCAAAATTTATTAGGACAAATTACTATCGCAGATTTTTCTCTATTGATTTCTAAACGGTTTCATTGACATTCCACTTAACAAATAGAGAGTTACTTCAGTAATCGACTTATAGCCTCATCAGGGGTACCAAAAATAATGCCCGGATAAATAGAGAAGAAAATAACGGAGCTGCGTTTGTTCGCTTCGAAAATGCATGATATTTTTTATTACATGCTTCTTTTGTAGCGTGTGGGGGTAGAGAGAAATTGGAAACGATCTGATTTGTCAGTCGATTTCGTGCAAACCGGTACACTTAAGGCCCTCGGCTCGCAGGGCTCGTTTGAACTAAAGTCGATTGCGGCTGAGGTTGTCTATCGTTTTATACTTCCGAAGGTGTTGTTGCTCAAACCGCTTAAATGAAATCATTTCGAAACCCAGAATATAACAAATTCTCAATTGTCGCATTGGTATTTTATTCGCTTCTTGTTCTTTTGTTGTCTCGGCGTGTGGAACTCGGAAGTCAGAATTTAAATAATTTTATGGTAGAAAAATCAGTGAGCTTAACAATAACCATAGGATGACAAGGTTTATGGAATATATATATATATATATATATATATATATATATATATATATATATATTAATCGAGTTTGAAAGAGAATACCTCAACAGATTCCGAGCAAGTGTTTTCTTCAGGCAAAAAGTTCAACGTGAAACAATCGTCATTGAATCCTTGGGCCGGGCGCTGATTTCCTCTCTCAGGATGCTGCCAAAAGCTATTCTCGTGGCGTCATCGCTCAGCTTATTCACATTCAACCGTTGGCTGCGCTGAATATTTGCTCTTCTCAGTTTCAAGCAAATCTTTCCCACAACCTGGAAATGGTCGCTACCAATATTGGCAACACGCATGACCCTTACATCTTGTAACGAGCGCCTCCATTTAACATTTATCATAAGGTGATCAATTTGACTTTCTGTTCTGCCGTACGGAGAAGACCAGGTTATTTCACGGATGTTTTTGTGGGGAAATAGGGTGCCTCCAACGACAAGATCGTTCTCTTCGCAGAAGTCAAGTAGCCTCTCCCCATTATCATTCTGTTGGCCAACACCATGCACTCCCATGGTACGCTCCCTGCCGGTATTTACAGTTCCGGTTCTAGCGTTAAAATCTCCCATTACCACCAGTAGGTCGTGCTTTGAGATGACCCTCAAGACTGATTGCATGGCTTCGTAAAACCTGTCTTTCTCCTTTTGGGCTGCATCTTCTCTTGGAACGTATGCTACCACAATCGAGAGTTTGCAAAAGCTCGAGTTTAGTCTGGCATATAGGAGTCGCTCGTTTACACACTTCCATTGCATGATCGTACTGCTGGTCTTTCTGCTTGCAAGCAGAGCGACTCCACCATGATGGAGGTTATCTTGCCTTCCTGATTAAATAATATTCTCACCGCTATTTAGCTTTAGCTGTCCAGAGCCGGTCCATCTCACCTCGATCATTCCAAGTATACTCAGATCATACCTGTTGAGCTCATGTATGGCTTTAGCCAGCTTGCCAGCTTGATACAGCGTTCGAACGTTCCAGCAACCACTTTTTATCGTTCTTTTCGGCGCAAGGAGATCGGCCATCGGGCTGGAAACTTCCTTTCGGCTTTCATTTCCATCCATCATGGGACCTTTTCTAAGGTTCGCGTCACTCCTGTAGCCATTAATAAGTAGTATTTTCGGATTTGTTGTCATCGTTTCCGTAGCAATGTTGGTTTTACGAGATAGGGTTGCTAGCACTAAGCCTAACCCTCCTCTTTTCTCAGACGGGCTTGGAACCGTCCTCGGCAGAAAACATCATGAGACCGGTCGTGAGGTGCATGTGACGGAACTGTATGCAAAAAATATACAATATCTCCGAAATCAATAGGGACAGTCACATACCGCATGGTTCGTCATATACTTATGGAGTTTGGCAGCAAATACCCCAACTGATTCCGAGCTTGTGATTTCTTCAGGCAAAAAGTTCCAAGTGAAACAAATTCTTACCGAGAAAAAAATTACGACGAATATCCAATCGAGAATGCGGAATGCTTAAAGCCTTTGGATGGTTTCGTGTTCGAGTAAGGCCATTGGGCTTTAGCCACTGATTAAGGGGATGGTTTTCAGTATGCAGGATTTTGAATGTCCACATGAGGTCACTACGTATCCGTCGTTGGGTAAAATCGTGTAGGTTCAGTTTTAACATTCGATCTGTGAAAGGCAAATTTCTGTACCGGGAGACCAACTTTGTAGCACGATGATAATTCCTGTCGAGTAGTTCGATATCCTTCCTCAGCCTTGGTGCCCAGGCTTGGATGGAATATTCCATAACAGGACGTATATACGTGTTAATTACCCGGGGTAGGGTTTCGGGCGTAAAAATCCTGAATATTCTTTTGAGAAGACTCAAGATACGGCAAGCTTTATTGTACACCATCCGGCAATGCTGTCCAGGCTTAAGGTTAAACGAAACCCAGATACCCATATCTTTTTCTGCGGTGGTCCAGACGAGATCTTGCGTGCCAAGCTGATACGTGTGGTGTAGAGATTTTCCAAGCTGCAGCATTTTACATTTCGCAGGGTTAAATGGTAACTCATTTAACTGGGACCAACGAAATAAGGTGCACAGATCCCGTTGTAATGCCATACAGTCATTAACAGACCTTACACTTTTCCATATTTTAATATCATCGGCAAAAAGTATCAAGTTGCATCAAATATCCTCTACTATATCGTTCATATACACCAAGAATAGAAGAGGTCCAAGCACCGAGCCTTGCGGAACTCCACTCGTGACGTCTATTTTTCTAGATAAGGTGCTGCCAACGCGAACTTGGACGTGTCTATCAGTAAGATAGTCCCTTATCCAATTCAGCAATATTCCCGTTATTCCATAAGCCTCGAGCTTTTTAAATAAGATGTCATGGTTAACTCTATCGAAAGCTTTGGAAATATCGATGTAGTAGGCATGTACAGCCTCAACTTCGTCTAGTGCCTTGGTCCAATCCTCGAACGTTGTAAGTAATTTAGATACATAGCAACGATCTCTTCGAAAACCCTGTTGTGCTGCGGTCAAAATGTTTTGGTTTTCAAAATGCGTGCCGTCACAATGCATTCCATTAATTCACAGAATGAGCGTTACCGGTCTATAGTTTGCTGTGTCTGAACGACTACCGCCTTTACAAATAGGAGTTATCATCCTTGATTTCTATAGCGGTGGTATGTTCCCTTCATTTAAGCTGAGATTGAATATGCGAGAGAGAGGAGCAGTCAAAGCAATGCGACACCTGCGAAGTATGGCGGGAGAAATTTTGTCTGCGCCAGGGGACTTGTTTTCGTTTAGTTGACAAATTTCCCGCCCAACCATGTATTCGTTGATATTCATTTTACTTAGTAATTCCAAATGTGGCGAATTTGGTGAAACTTGATATGAGATACAACGCTTGGGATTGAAGACAAATGAGTATAACCTTGCTAAAGCATCGGCGGTATCTTGGGCAGTGTGGGTCAATCCATTAGGTGTTAGTACAGAGAATACACCTGGTTTTATCTTCAACCGTCCATTTACAATCTTTTAGAGAAACTTAGGATTATTTTCCATTCTCTTAAGATAGTTACATTGGAATTGAATGCGATCGTCTCTTAAAAGAGTCGTGACATGATCCCGTAATTTATAGAATCGCTTCCGAGTTGCATCCGTACCAAACTTCTTATGAGTTACCCGAAACTTTCGCCTAACAGCTAACCATTTCTTAGTTCTACCCCAAATAACAAACTGATTGTTGTAGCTGCATTTGTGCGATACAAAAATCGAGTTTTCTTAAATCTTCTAATTAAGATAATTTAGAAACGTATTGATATATGCGCCAGAATACATTGATTCAAACGCATGAGTATGTACATCCCGGAGACTGATATTTAAGGATTCAAATTGTATTTTCCTTGAGAATTTCGTTTGTTCGCTCGATCGTTCCGCATGATGACTCTTTCCCAGTGGTGTATTGTATATCCTCTACTGCGGTTCTACATAGCACTCGAAAGCTCGTGATTAGTAATCAAATTTAACGCACTTCGTACCTCAACACTTTGAACAATTAAGTAGCCACAGATATACAATGGGCAACACACTGAAAGCTGATAATAACATTGTTCTGAACAGTCAAAATAATTTGAAAACGATAAGCAAAAACAAATCAAGTCATGACCATCGATCGCACAAAGCAACATAGGTTTCATTGTCGAAAATCAAAATTCTGTATATGCTTAAAAATTAGTTAGTGCCTTAATAAATAATTCAGCACGCGAATATGATTTATCACAAATTCTTAAATTTGTGAATCGGTAAATTGAAGACGCGTTGTAGGAATGAGGCCAGTGAAACATTTTACGCTATATTTGATTGGGCACATGTGATTGAACAGGTTGGTCTCACCAGACGTATTCAATGGTAGATTAAAGTTCACACATTGTTTGCCATTTCTCCCCCTCTACAAGGTTTGCAACTCCTGATTCCACTGTCCCAACAGCATGAGTGAAAACATCATGAGACCGGTTGTAGGGTGCATGCGATGGAACTGCATACAAATCTGGATTTGGGTTTAAGATATTTAGAGGTATCATATTCTACACATTTTCTTCGTAACTATAACACGAATTTTGAATGATACACCACATTCAATGGTTCATGCTGATAACCGATTCAGCGGAGAAATTATATATTACTTTTTTTCCTGTCAATACGGGCAAAGACTCACGCAATGTACTTTCAGCATATGCTATCTTTGTGATATCCTAATCAATATTGGTGGTATTACGCCGTTCATTATACCAAGGACAATTTTAGCGAAAATCCTTTTCTTGTAAATCCATTCTTCTCGGAAATAAACCTGCGTCAATTACATTTCAGCAAGTAAGGGTCATTGCTCCACAAAAGTAAACAACAACCTTTGTGATTTTTAGATTTAATTGGCTTTACACTACCCGTTTATAGTTGACATAGTTGCTCATAAAGGTCGAACATTATTACAAAAAATTACTACATTACATAAATAGCCGGAGATCTTGCGAGCGTAAAAGTCATTTACTTTGTTTGCTTTTTGCTTTCATCATTAAAATGAGTATCGACCAATAATTATGTTGGTTCACACCATCAGATAATTTTAATGTGTTCATTCAAAATCTCGCATATAAATTGAACTTCTGATTTTATTAATAGATTATGCGTTGTAGTTTGTTTTCATAGCAATGTGCTTTTAGCTCATTTTTATTGAACATTATTTACTGGAATTGGTATATACCGAAACAATTGCTGGAGCGATCGCATCGTAGTGATTTAGTTGTGAAATCAGAGTATATTTTAACTAAATTTTCAAAACTTAATAAATTTTATACTTTAAAACAGGTTTCTGTACAGCCGAAAACGTCGTTTAATTGAAAGTACCATTTTTGAGCTGTGAGATAATGGTCCTAAGTGGTTCAACTTTTAAAACTCATTGATTACTTCTGAATTTTGAATAATTTCTTGAAAAATGAATGTTGATCCAGATTTTAAATTGTAATTGCTTTTCATACTTACACCTATATTGATTCAATTCTGTTTATCAAAATATTGTCGTTGAATTAATCTTTTTTTGCAAAGGGGATATCATTAACGAATATTTTGAAGGCTCATGATATTTCAGGAAAATCCTCGAAATGTTTGAAATAAAACTTTTGTTGTTTAGACTCGACAACTATATATACTTCCCAACGAATAATAAACATAGTGAGCTTGTGTATCCCCGAAAAACAAACGTTGGTTGAAAAGGGTGCTTCTATTTTGCTACACGTAAATTCATTCAAACTATGAAATGTTTCATTTTGGCTTCGGAACCTTGCAATAATCAATATCGCCGAGACGTTTTTCTCTGGTTTGCCATCTGACATTACTCACAAACGTTATTTGATTTGCTTGAATGGTTTGCATCACAATCACCGGCATGAACCACAACAATCTCGGCACCGTGAAAGTCAGTTTCATTGTCGTTGGATCGAATGGCTTGCAGCTAGGAGTTCCAACGAATTGTTTCAAAGCGGTTTTGATCTGAAATAATAAAGGATATCGGGTATTGCGGGCAGTTAATTATTACGAAAGCAAAACAGTTCTTTCAGATGGATTATTTTGATATTTGGTATAAAAATTTATTTCTTCCGTCGTCTTTCGAAACATTTCCAAGCTGTAATTTTTAGAAATAGAAACTACTGCTGTTACGGAGTACGTATGTCTAATTTGGCTAATCATGATATGCATTGGAATCATGATTGGTCAACATTTGAAACGAGAATCAAATAATAAAATAATTACGTGTAACTCATCAAAGATGTACTTGGAACCAAGCCACTGCGCAAGGGTTGTGAGCTCCAAATTCCATTGATCATTTTAAGCGTCCGAACGATCTACCGGGAATCACATTTCCAATCATTATTTGAAAGTTGTGGTTCGTTGCACGCACTCTATTCAACGGCTGCTTTCAAATGCTAGGTATTTTATTCTTTTCCGCTTTTACCAAGCTCATTTGACCTAAGTTCAACTGTTTCATCAGATTATTGTTAATAATCAAAATGCAGTTGCAGAAGACAAGAGTAGGGTTATGATGGCCGCAATAAGAGTAAATGAATAAATACGCTAAAAATATTTTAAACGAGAAAATAATACTGTTGAAAACGCTGAGTGATCATCCTAAAACAAATATTGCATTCACATAAATGCACATGATTCACGCTTTATCGAGAACAGTTAGTGGATGATGAACTACATTCGATTACTTACGCGTTCACAGGTATTTTCCACACTGTACTTGACTTGTCCTCGAGTTGGTTGAACTAAATCGACTAGTAAACCTTTTGTGGAAAAAATTACACAATTAACTAGAATGGTGTAAAAAGCAATAAGCTTAACAATAACCAGAGGGTGGAAAAATTAAAATGTAATTGTTTAAAACAAGATATGCAATTAGACTAAACAGTATTTAAGTATCCAAAAAACGAATAATGCAATAAAAGCTCGTCTAAATTTCATAGTATTCGAAATGAAGCGATTAAAGGGACGATGTTTATGTGCCAGAACGTGCTAACTCAAGTGCGAACACAATGAGAAGGCACATAAGTAACTAGATTAGTTTGAAAATCTTCAAAGGTGATAAGTTTTGGATAGGCTAACTGGCCTATGCATAAAATCAGAAAGGCATACGTTGTGCACAGGGATCCGGCTGAGTATTGTTTGAAGAATACCGTACTGTAAATTGAGATATTCTTTGAATGCAGTAAATATTCTCATGGAGGAATAATTATGGAGTTACTACTTTTAAGCGAACGTTTAACGAAATTTACTCAAAAGTATACTAGGTAGGATATGGTACACAACAGATATGACAAGTAGTTCATCGGTCAATTTAAGTTTTAGAAAATTAATGAAAGAGTCTAATCCATTAGATTAGAGTTATCTGTGTACTGATTTGTTGAGAATTATTCAAGATTGTTAAGCTCCAACAAAATTGATGGTTTTCGAAATATGTTACTAGTTTCCACAGTGACTCTATTGATATTTTTATAGTCTGGTGTGAACCGACAATTTCAATTCATGCTTACCAACGCGAAGTTCCTCTTTACCACTTGGACAGCTTTCATAATAGTATTCTGCGGAAAAGTTCAGCAAAAACATTTTAAATTGCAAGAAATGGAATTGAATTCACAACTGAATATGTTTTAAATACTACATTTAATTATTTACTCGAAAATTTACTTGAGCATTCCACATTTCAGTGGCATATAATCGAAAATTGCGAAACATTAAAATGTCTTTCAATAAATTTATTTCAACAGACCAAATAGTAGGTAAACACACATGCATACAAGAATTTCGAATGATAGTATGCGTAATGTATATTAATATTGTTTATATTTTCAGAAGTGTTCAATAAAATGTTCTCACCATACATCGACACACTGCTCAACATTCGGAAAGCGAAACCCAAAGGAGCCTTTGCTCGCCTCTCGGAAGCCAAGAATCGATCCCAATTTCCTTCTTGCAAGTTCAAGATGGTCACATTTTGTTGTAATTTTTCGTAAATATTTCGTGCGTATTCTTGCTTTTTCAGACTGGAACACTGATTTTCTCTTTGATTTAGCAATGAGTGCATCTGTTTAATACACAGAAGACAGCAAAAGTTTACGCAAAATGACGGATAGAAATCAGTTTTATATGAAATGTGTTAGGATTAATCGGATAAAATTTTCTAAGAATCTCTATATTATGCTAATTTTCTCAAGGAGCGCACAATACAACGACGATTTGGCGCATTCAACCAAACGCTTACATATGATCGGAAATTGTATATCTTATCTCATGGTTTTGAAAAACATACTAACTGCTAACTGCTGTTCGCTAATTAATAAAAACCTTTCAAACTCAACCAATGGTAAATGTGCCTCGTTCAATGCAGCATAACATAATACATACGAACGAGCATTTTCATTGATCCTCACGTAAACAACGATAGATAAACTTTATCGACACATTCTAATCAGTAGATTTTTGTTCCATTTATTCAAAAATGGACTGTTTACGAATATCCGTTATAAATGGGTGGATTTTCCAATGGAAATATGATGTTATAAATTATAAGTTGAAACATAAACACCTCACCATGTTGATAAATAATCCTTCTATTTTGATATCATTCGTTTTATTCTAACGCAAATATTTTCGTGTAGTTTACTTTAGCGCGATTATCAACGACTTAATATGCGCCTTATGTTTGCAATTATAATGTATGCTTTTCATTTTTTATGGAAATTCCACATCATACGTGTGTCGTTTTATTGCTATTATCAGATGCTAATACAATACAATAGTATTGTATTAGCATCTAAGTGGAATTTGAGATGATAATTTATTTTTAATAAAATGGAATTATTAAATTAACGGATGTATGTTTGCAGGTAATGTATCGCAAGTGCTAACTTACAGTCAACTGTGTTGCAACATTCATGACACAGACATTAACCAAATCCAGAGACTTTTAGCAGAACAGAAGAATATCTGAATAAAATATTTTAAAATTCACGTAGATCTATTACTCTCTAATTTAAAAATTCTCAAAATATTGTGACGAGTCACTGAAGCATTAATTTCCCCAACTAATTTTGGGTTACTTTTCACACGATAAAGAACCTTTAATGAAACATTTTGAGTTTTGACAGTCTTTATGTATTGCAGTGGTCCCCAACTCTGGTGAACATTGAAGAGCTACGGAATGATTACTGGCGTGATAAATGTGTCTTAAAAATTCAAAGAGCTGAATAGTGTGCAGCGATGTAAAAAAGATTGTGAATCCGTGATGTTTGGAATATGTCTGACCTGACTACAACCATCTTCCTTGGCCATTTTTTCTGGATAAGCCACGAGAAAATGCATCACTTGGAAAGAAAATTGAATGATTATTTTGAATCAAATAAGATGAATAGAATTATTTTTATTCTGAATTAGAAAAGCGAAAATGATTATCTAAAATCTGTCAACTTTGGATGCTTGAATAATTGAACGGGGTATTTGTTGTAGGTAAACTACAAAATTTGTGAATACAAATCTTGATTTAAAAATCGAAACGATCATTTTGATGAGTGAACCAAGATTTGGAATGTGTTTGTTGGCCTCATACGGTCGATATTAACCAGGAACGTACATCACAACCGCATGATGGTGTGATGCTCCGCAGCTTTTAGAATGACTGAAAAGTCCGATTGTGGAGTGACAATCTCTCCCGCAGAGATCACAGCGATGATCTGTACTCGTTTGACCAAGGACAGCTGCATCCCGGCAGCGCGATCTACGTTCAAAAGCCAAGAGTTGTTTCTGCTCTTTACCAGCTTGGATATGACGCTTTACACAGTGATTTCAAACTATGCGGTCGAGAGCAAGTTCTTCCCAAATCATAGGGTCAATGCCGAGAAAGTTAATATCACTTTTGCAAACGCTTTATACCGCATGTTCGGTACGTTCAATTTCCGAACAGTACACATGACCCAGCCAGCATAGGCAGCGCTGTCATAGTAGGGAGAATCTGCATTGTAGACCTGCCAAAAAGCAATTCATCTTTATTCGTAATAATTTAATAAATCTGCATATGCCAACACATACCCACCCCACAGCCGGTTTCGTGCTGATTGCAATCATTAGGTAGGGACATAAGAATCAGGTTACGCTTGCGCTTAAAAAAGTGAAATAATGGTAAACAAGTTGCGCTTGCATGCTGAGTGCAAACGACACGAAACCGGTCGTGGAAATACATGCAAATGAGCTTTTTTATTCACGGCCATGTGTTCAGACCATGTGTACATGAGGGTGAGCATATGTGATTGAACAGGTGGTCGTACAAACCATACCCAACAGTGGCATACTATCGCAACTTTTTTATCATTCTTTCAATGTTTCAAGCGCATGCGGATCCTGATCCTACTGTCCCTACCTGATGAGTGCAAACAGCTCGAAACCGGTCGTGAGGTGTGTGCATGTGATGGAATGCTTGCAAGTGAGATTTTTGTGCATATACTACAAATTGTACTTTGACGCATATTGACAATAAAACTTACTTCGATGTCCAGGTTGCATCGCTACAATTTGAACAGATACACATTTTCAGATCTCGCTTTAGAGGAACAATATTTGTCACATCATGGAGTCAATTCTGAGCAACAAAATGGATACCATAAACACTAGATTCCCTTACTCATAATGCATTGTAATGCATTGTAAATACAATTTATCAAAATTATTACCGGATAAGAACGTGCATAAACGTTTCAAACATATTTTCCATACAACGGACGATACCCATATTCCAATTCAACATGTGGCCCGTAAATGTTTTGGGTTGCTGAGATGGATTGCTTTTTATATCGTTGAAGTGTGATTCCTCTTCACCTAGTTGCCCGTATTTCTTCATCTCACACGTTGTAAAGCAGGGAAAACACAAAGTTCTCATATCTCTCTCTCTGTAAATAGCCCACTATTAAAATATACATCAATGTTGGTGTTGAATTACCTGTTGAAAACGGTCAATTTCTTGATCGAATGCGTGTATTTTTGTGTTTTAGGGTTATAAGGCATTCATTCTTTTGCATAGGTCGTTGAGCATCACGATGGATCTGAACACTTATAGCTCAGGTACCGGAGTGTAGGTCATAGATGTTTTCCGTGCTGGTATGATTGATTGCGGAAGTTTCGTCATCAAACTAGATGACATCATCAGCGAAACTTCTTTCGAAGCAACTGGGCGATTGGCTGATGATGTCATCTAGTTTGATGACGAACCGTCCGCAATCAGCCATACCAGATCGGGAAACAACTATGACCTACAAACACGATGGGAGTTTCTTGCCTTCTGATTCCGTAATAAGAAGCGGTACATGTGTTCGATTTCACTTACTGGATACGAAAAAGCGTTTACGAATTAAACGTAAAAATATTGTTCGTACCCTTTGTACAAATGCATATAGTATAGCCTAAAGCTGTATACATGCTTCAAAATATATAACCACGAAGAGGTTTTGCATTTTCGAGCTACCGAAAGAAACAACTATTAAAATTTACACCACCCTACCCATATAGGCGTTTATTAATCGAATTAATAAACGTTAAAATCTATAGTAAAGTTAGATTCACTTTTTATTTATTCACTGTTGTGACTCACGTGTGTTACGGAAAAGCTTGTAGGCATAGTGCACTTCGGGTTTGTGTAAGAATGGCGCCATATTGAGCATCCAATTTTCCGGATAGGTTTTGTAATCCAGTTCTTCAGGTAATTTCAAGTGCACATCGAATTGAACGTAGTTCTCTTTATTGATGGTAAGTGTACGCAGATTTTGGATCTCCAACACTTCACCCATATCCCCATAATTTTGCCCTGCCTGAAACAAGTATGTTCAGTACAACGTAAAAAACGACTAAAACAATGGAATAATACTGTTTGGATTTTACGGACAATCTTCTACTTTTTCAGTGTAGTTAGTTGAAAAGAAAAGTAAAACAGAATGCTATAACTGCTACAGTGATTTTTAAGCAAACATTTTCTCTTTAAGCGAAATGAAGTTTTGCTTCAGGAAACCAATTTGTACATTTATATTCATACATTGATTTAATTTCTACATGGAAAAACTTTAAGATTGTTATTTCAATTATCTAGCAAATCACGAGTTAATGAATATGAGGCAACATTTTGACTGAAAATGAAATAATGGAACCTACTACAAACGTTTGCCCATGTATTTTGGAAAGCTCAATTGTGACTAGTCTCAAATTGATGTAGTGTACGGTGTCTAACTGATTTTTGTTTACTTAGATAAAGAGAAAGCTTTCCACTAGTAAATAATGCTTGATGCCGATCGGGCCAAGCGTCAGTCGAATAATTCTATCAATATTTAGCTTTTAAAAGCCTTCAGGGTTTGTGTATTTATTTCGAACTGAAAAATTTCCCGAGTGGTGAAATATTAAGGAAAATAAATTATTTGCCGCTTAGTGTGTTGAATTGCAATATATGCATAAGAATCTTTAGACTGTATGTACTTAACTAACAGATCATTTATTATTAAAAATTAATGATTGCTTTTTTATATTGAAGTGTGCACTCTGCCGTTTACCGAGTGTTTTGAACTTAAACTAATTAGGAATTACTGTAAGTGTGGGTGATGTGAGCAACACATTACTTTGCTCATCCAACAGCGCCTGGAGCTGTTGACCAGGAAACATTAAGTGATTCTCTGGTTCGTTGTAAGAACCCTATTAAACTGGGACTTCAAATCCTATGTTTATTTTACGATTTACTTCATTTCAATACGCGAAACGCATATTTTGTTCATAGCAAAGAAACAGTTTCCGATTTGTTAACATGCTGTGCCCTAAAGAGCGTGAAATCACTCATACAAACGAGCAATGCAGGAAAATGAAATTGAAACAACAAATCAACATTTTAAAGATTCCTTCGTCAGTCTAACCAGTTACAAGTTAGATAATAGATCTCGAAACGAAAACACGCACTCAATAACTAAACCTTCATTAGATATTGAACAAATTGTGATGTTATTCGAGTAGAATTACCCATTCCTGTACCAAACGAGTCCACATTTTGCGTGAAACCTCGTCCTCCATCCTCGAATTATTCGGATGTCCAAATTCTCTCGGTGTTGCGAGAACTGAGAACACTGAAATAGTAATTGGATACAAATGGAACCTGAAGCGGTTTATTTGATGCTGTCAAAACATGTTTGGTTGAATGCTAAATAACCAAATTCGCTTTTGAGAAAAAAACATGAAAATAAATGATTTAATTTTATATGAAAATGGGTGTCTAGTGCATACAGTTTATGGAAGACTTCGTTGTTATTGCTAGCTTATTGATTGAATTCGACTAGTAATTACCCACGATTATTATTAGCAGCAAGTTGGAGCGTACATCTGAAAGAGATTTGCAAGTACGATAGATATATTTGCCAAAAGAAGTTTTACTGAGCAATCGTAGAAACATTAAGCTCGTTGATAGTTTGTCTACGATGTTGTATTTCATGGCTTCATAATTGTGTAGCCTCTTTATTAAACAACAATGTGAACCTAAAATTCGAATAAATCTTTTGTATTCTTCTCAATCTTATTTTTTCTTTGCACCCATCGTAGCACGAGGCGGTTACTTCATTGAAACAGGAAACATTCTCATTTTATGGACAAATGCCACACAATATTTTACAAACATACAGCATAACTCGCAGACGTGAATCATTCATATGAAAATAAATATTTGCCTTTTTCTAAAGTGTGAATGATAACTTTACAACAATGAACAATTTTGGGATTACTCATCGCTCGCTGTTTTAAATCACAGTCGGTTTTGGCCTGTCTGCCTTCATTAGATGGACATTAAAATTAGTTATTTTGGGATCTAATGAATAACTGAAATGTTGGTTAAACTGAGGTTACCGTCAATGGATGATATTAATAAAAAATCTGAACGAACTACGGAAGTCAAAGAGTGAGCATGCACTGCAATCAAGCAGTGCAATCAGATCCGATTCCAATTAAAATTTTGTACATATTAACGGATGATATCGGTTCGGGAGAAGTCCTCTAAGTTTGCATAGATTATGAATGAAATTAATACGTGAATGTTGATATGATAATAGTATTTTCCTAAATGTATGCCAAAAGAAACGGTTAGCCTTAGCAGCATGAAAAGTTTTAAAAGAAATGTTTAAGAATTATTTTGAACCAACCAGTTATTTTCTCATTCAAATACTTCATGTCCAGCAGGTCAAGTCCTGAATCTGGTAAAATAAAAAGCAGTTTTTATCATAAGACAAATAAACACATCTCACCATGTTTAATCCAAAAGACGCAAGAGTAAATTTCATATGCGACAATCGAAAATAGTGACAGCTTTTTTATTCATGCACAAGAATACAGGCTTGTTTAAATCAGAAGGTCCTTGCATCGAACATTCATGTACCCGGCTCTCAGTTACTGACAAGCAGACATGAATAGTTTGATTTTAAATAATATTTATCATGTAGTTTAAATCAAATGACAGTACGTCAGCATAAGAATGAAATCAAGCTTCATAAGCGTCATCATCTGTTCAGGAAAAGGTGAAACGGCTTCAACGTTGTTGAGCGCTGATGCATTTGGCAAGGATTCACTTGTCATTTGGTGGAAATTTTGTTTATCAAAAATCAATAATGACAGCTAGAGGAAATAATAAAACCATTTGGAGCGGTTCTACATTCCAAGTTTGATTTGTAAGCAGCTTTTAGATATAGGGCTGTAGATTGACAGAATTTTGAAGATTCACAAATTAGTTCACACCCATGTGGAAGAGAATTGAGTTATTTGGAAATTTCGGGCACACTCTTTGGCACATCATTTCAGATAGTAGGAAAGGTAAGTCTCCTTGATCAATACTGCCATCTAGAATATTTATGTATACGCAAGTCTAGAATATTCCTAGATAATCAATTGGTATAAGAATGAAGTAGCATTTTGTTGGGTTTGAAATTACAATCCTAGCTTACATATTAGGAAAAATAGTTCATTTATCGCTTGCGTTAATAGAATACCGATGAAATACAGTTGTCAACAAGACGTGACCAAGTTTGGTCTTGTGATTCCGAAGGAGTTTATATCGTATTGCAAATAAACAGGCATAATCAATTTTCGCATGTTGCTGGCGGAATCGCTACTGCATAATACCTCTAAATGCACCACATCACATTCACAGAACTTCACGACCGTTGCCACTTATATTTAATTCCAATTTATGCTGTTACCGAAGATATATATGCAAATTTCGTACACACGATTGAATTTAACTGACTGTATCTACCTAATCCGACAGTTTAACAACGATCTATTTTATGACATGGTACACGAGAAACAAACACTTCTGGCTGACAATTTTCATCTCCGAGCTGCTCAACACTTTCACACCATTATTGTGTTCATGTGGTTGAAAAGAGTTAACCACATGAACATATCTAACATGGACTTCTATTTATCGGAATAGGATTTATAGCAAATATCGTAAAAAATCGTGTGGGAAATCATATGTCGCAACGGAAGAAAGAACATACAATAATACTTGTCAGAGAGTCACGATTATTCACAACTAGACGAAAAACAAAGGCTGAATTCAGAATGACAATATAATCTTCTCTCACCAGGATCCGCTTCCTGCAACCCACTGAGCTGTACCGCGAGGGGACATTGTCCGTCGACTTTATTTTGAACGAACACCGCTGGATTTCTAGTGCCCACTGGTACAAGGATCTGCGTTCTCAACTCAACCAAGTATGAATCTGGTTCTATTGATTGAAACTTATTAAAACGGCAGAGTTGCAAATCCAATCGTTTCTTTAGCTTTGAAAAATTAGAGTAAAATAGAATTTCCGATAAAGTTTAGGATTTGATGGCTAGCAATTCTAGCACCAATGATAGATTGAGAGATGTGGTAAACGGAAATTGAAACTGGGTAAAAGTAGGCAGAGTAATATGAACCAACGAATATAAAATTGTTTGGAACCAAACCAATTGTCATCTTCAAGAAAAATGACTTGGACACTATCTGAATTGCACAACGTAAACTTTGACGAGCATGTGTATGTGTTAAGTGCATCTGCATGGTTAGATTGGCCTCGAAAACCTTTGCAGATAGCAAAACGTACAATGACATAATTCGAACACAAGGCAATGTGGGACATTTGATCATGACCTAAATGATAGACTCGGAGCCACTTCTGTTTTACGTGGACCATTTATTGATCACTTCAAGTGCAAAATGTAATAATTGTAAAAATCGTTTTCTATCATGCTACTTGCGATTCAATGTTGAGTTGCTTCTTCCAAAGTTTAGTCCGTATTTATCTTGTACACTTTCGGATAAATATCAGTGATGACAATTTATGAATATTATGATAAGTTAAGATGAGTTAAACGTTCAATAGCAAACATTGTCAGGATTAATGTACAAAAAATCGTTAGGAAATGAAGAATATCCCATTAAGTCTGACATTGATGTTTTCGCTGAACAGTAATGATATATAGGTTTTGATGTTCATTTTCGAAGAGTGCTAATCGCCAGCTTCCGTGTTATATGCAGGACACCACCCTCTGGTACTACGACAGAGCAACATGTACCGAAATGACCCACAATGACAATCGTGAACCCGTATTAATCCGGGGTTTCGAAAGGATTGTATGGGAACGGTTTTAGCAAAACATCGCAATCGAACGAATAGCAGTTGGCCAAAGTTGATCAAAAGAGTCCAGCGTGGTTACGAGTTCAACGAAACCGGCTGGCATGGAATCGATTGACAAATAAGATCAAAATGACAAAAGGGACAAACATGTTTCAGATCGGTGTTGTGGTTACATTATTTGCAGATGTGAAATTTGCGCGTTTTTTCTTTGTCATGTACGGAATAAAGGCCTTTTACCAATGGGAGTTCTCTTGTGTTGTGAGATTCATGGGTGGACGAGATTAGTGTCTGAAAAGTTGACCTCAAGGGTGGACCAGGATGCAATCGTTAAGCGTGCGTGAAGCACATGAGTTCACGTGCTATGTTGGGAGGAGCGTCCTAAATTCTGTACAGACAATGTGATAGAGATTAGAACCAGGGAACACAATTAGATCTCAATTGATGTGACGCAATCCCCCCACCTCTTAAAATAATACATTTACACACCAACTCTCTAAATGTCTAATCTACAAATGAGTGAAAAATATTGGCTAAGTCAAACTTATCCAAATGTAGCGCGAATGTTTAGGACTTGTTTGCCCCATTTTGCTCACTCTGTGCGTATTGACGTGTGCAAATAGCACGAAACTTGCCCGGAATTGTGTGAGCATACAAATACTAATAATTCGTGATAGAGTTTATTTTCAAAATAAAATCAATTAAAAATGAGTATATCAAGACGGTACCTTGGTACATGCAGAGCTAGCCAATTCCTCCGCAATTCTTCCGCATTTTTCCATATTTTGAAGCTTTTTGTTTGACGCCACCTTGCACATCACATTAACATCTGAGCCGAAAATAGAAATCAGCATATTAATAGTTTTGTGACAACTTTTTTATTAATATGCTTGTTTGACAGGAGTTTTATCGAAGTAAATCTAATTAATTTCTATCGCCTGATTTATTTTAAAACGCACAAGAGTCTCTAGGAGAACCCTTAATATAAAAGAACATTGATACTTCCACTGAATACAACAGTATCCACTATTTTATTGAAAGTTCCGAAGTCTGATATTAATAATGTTCAATGAATGTATGCCGTTTCAAAATTATTGGATGTAAATTAATAGATAACAATAGCTAATTAAATTTCCAAATTCGTGAATTTAATTATTTTAAAGAGTGATATATATATAGTTTTGTCGTGAAGATTTACATGGCTGTATATTTCTGATTCTTAAGCATTGAACGTATTGCATGGTCTGACGCTAGTAATCCTCATAACTATATTGCTAGTTGTATTTTAATTGGCAGCGATGATACATTGTTAGATATCGCGAGATCCATCTATCACTACCATTCGTTGATTTACCTAATTAACCCTTCTTATATCAAGCGTGTTACAACGCACATGTTCTAAAACTATCTTTTATACAATTAATCCTGACTTTCACCATAGCTTCTCAATCATTTGCTAGCTCCATTTTGCTTATTTTGAAAGTAGTATTGCAATCAACATAGGAAGAATAATAACGCATCAGCCATTAAATAACTAACAACACTGGCTTTGATACAGATACCACTTCGATTCGTCTGGAAAAACGATGGATTTTTCTGCATCAATGATTATACACTATGGTCATTCGAAATGATATAAGTAGGGGTTTGTTTGCGTTGAAATTATTGAAAACTGGTCATTAAATGTTTCGAAACTCACTTCTTTTTATATTGTTTAGTAAAGTTACCATTTAAATACGTAGATAGTGCTCACGACCTTTTTTATTCAAATAAGTCAAATTATATCAATTACTTTGAAAAACGAATGTTAAAATCATGAGCTTGGAGATTTTCCTAATGATTTTAAAATACAAGTGGGTTTACCCGTGTAACAAGAGAACACATGAAAACAAGATATATAAGTTTAGCAAAAAGATACGAGCAGTTGCAATATGAATACATATTCTAGTAAGGGGCTCAAATGTAATCATGTAATAAAGAAATTTCATCGCAGTAATTTGATATACACATTTTGAACTTACACACGCCATTCGCGACAGAAGCAAGAAGCAAGAATAAATTTAACTGCAGAAACATTTTCAATCCTTGCTGTCCGAAGACTTATTCACACATTTATATGCGCTTAATGCTGTGAGTTGAAACATTCGAGCCAATTGAAAATGCATTCACTTCTTCCTGGTGCCAAAGAAGTCATGATTGGTTTCAGTGATGCAGTATCAAGACAAGAACACAATTCGTTCAATGATTTATCGGAAAATTTAATTAATCTAATTTATTTTGGAGTTGCTTTAAAAAACAAAGATTTTACTATTGCTATTGGGCTGTGGGAACTCGAAACCACTTTACCAGGGAAACATGACTAATGAATCTTTTCTTGTTGGAACCAGCATCCTAATATCAGAGATTGTAGTACGATTTCAGTGAAAAACGCAAAATTGGAAAAAGTGTTGATGGTGTGGTAATGTGATTCTTCCCGAAATCAAGCATTCAGTAATTAAGATTTCCATCGGGTCTCATTAAGAAGTACGTCAGCAGTTAAGTACTCAAAAGTTTTCGAGACAAGCTGCCTTAGTTTTACATGGTATATATTATTGCTTTCTCTAACTTCTTCGGACCGGGTCTGAGAGCAGCGGCAGATCGAATCAGCAGCGAAGCTATAGTCAGAGTTATATCATATAATGTTGCTCACATTACCGCACTTAAAATTCTCAACTAGCTTTGGCTGTTTACAGTCATTAGATGGAGGCAGTAAGATTAGTTTTTTGATCTTTCAAAACTTGAAGTGATAAACAATATTAGGCTTTGAAGCCACTGTTTATAGGCTTCGTACAACGAAACACATTGTTCAAATACAAAATCACGAAGAGATTCTTGGTGAAGACGCCTGTGAGCAAAACGATACATTGATCGTCTTTATGCGTCTTCATCGCTTGACGAGGGATCACTTTGTGATTCAAAGTTATGATTTCAGCTGTTTTAACGTGATTGTAGGCATTTAAATTTCCAAGTCGGACAACAACTTGAGAATAAATATGTTCTAAATCATCAAGTGAGTTAACGATTTTGAGTTAATTTTGGTAATGATAATATTTCTGGGTTGTGAAATTCAAACTTGTGAATAATCAGGTAAGTGGAAGACGTTATGTTTGCAGAAACTATCATGACGACTGTTGTGGTATTTGTGCTGAGATTTTTACACTAACAATCTTTAATTGTGTTAGTTATGCTCACACTGTTTGAAGTTTGATACAATACATTACCGTGTAATTTGAATGCTGCCTGTTCTTGATTCGGACTGCGATTTCTCGGCTGATTATTCAATTCACATTCCGTATCATGCAGTACACCGCAAATGGCGTCGCAATCAGCCGCAAAATATCAGATCTCTTAATATAGTTGTACCCTCATAGAAATCAAATAATACCGGGAACATTTTGAACTGTTACGAAAAACAACGAATGAAATAACCGATCCGATTATCATTGCTCATTTTCTCACTTCAACTGATAAAGTTACATATGTTTCTTTACAACAGTCATGATTATCCATCCCACCAGTTACTAAGAATTTAAGGAATTTTTTCTTTCGTATAAGTTCAGGTCACGTTAAAGAAGTCCGAAATTGTTATTGGGGTTCACTTCAATACAATACAACGTCATGTAAAAAGACTATCAGATTTTTTATTCTTGAATTGTAAACCATGGTTTCGCACCGTTCCTTTAAATACTAAACTAAATGGCCAGTTAAATGATCCCCTAATTTCAAGTGTCAATGGGCCTAGTCCGTATCAGCAACTAGTAGAGGCGACTGATTTAGGTTTTCTGGAAACGTCTAAAGACTATGTAAGAATTATGAGAATGTCAAAACTCAAACAAATCCTCGAAGCAATCCTGATTGTCAACTTATTTTGTTTGGAAGATCCAAGCCAAAATCTCAGACAAGGAACTGACCACAGTAGCATTGTGATTTCGAGCACATATGTACTAAAATCCGTGAATTCAACAACGCAAGTTCCAATGTTGATAACCAGAAGATTGGAAAATATGCGTCGAGTTGCAAGTTTCGTTTGCGTTTCGCTTCACATGTTCGTAATGCTACATGTCATAAATGATTTAAAATTGGATATTTTTATTCCGTTTGCCGGAGATCCAAGAGACTTCGTGTGACTACTATCGATCCTGATGTGTACGATGTAGAAAATCAAATAACTTCTTTTTCTATATCAGTCTTATCATCCATTGTTTCAGTCCTTGTGGTTCAAAGGCAAGGAGTGTGGAATTTTGAATATCATTGAATGATTTGAAATGCTTTCTCTTCGATGTCAAAAATCATCAGTGTATTGTTTGTGTTCACGGTGTTACCTGACATCCTCTATTCATTGTTGTAGTTTGTTGAATTTCAACGAGCTATGGCAGCACAAAATCAGTTGTGTGTATATTATTTGTGGTGGAAACTTTTTTATTTTTCTACGCTTAAAAGCACTGAAATCAGTTGATATTGATTTTCCTCTCGACAAAAATGCATCATTGTGCATCGATTTCTGGCGGTCTGGAGATAAAACTTGCTTTGCGAAATTGCTGATTGTCTCATTTTCCAGAAACGTAATCTAATTTAATATGGATTAAGGAAAACTGATGACAAAGTAATTAATTCTTCATGCAATCGTGGTCTTCTGATTTTTGTATGTCTCCATGTAATCCGCTCCGATAGTTATGCGTCTGAAAAGGGATTGTCAGACGTCCAGTATGTGTATTGATTGCATGGCTACACGAAATTTTGGCAGATGAGGCGCATTTTCACATCTGAAGAAACTGAGTTCATCCCATCTTGACTTGCATGTGACATGCGTTTCTCTACCTAAAGGATGCCTATTAGCGTATACCAATTGATCAAGCATCAAATAAAACCAAAACCTCTAGCACACCATTTGGATTATATCGTCATAAGTTTCTTCTGCTAGAATTTTCTGTCTCACCTGCCTTAGTCCAAGATACAATGAAAACATTGTTGAAGTTTATCATGCGTTATTAATCATGCGTTCCAAAATTCTTCATCATCGCATGGAAGCTCTGCTTTCTCGTTTCAAATAAATTAACTTGAAATGAAATTCTGAAAAGTGAATGAACTCTGTTGATGAAACCTTTCTGCTTCGAAAATCGTGTACATTTTAATGGACACCATCCAGATCAAAGTCTTTGTGAACCTTTAGTGGAAAGGACTTCAATCAACATCACCAGTGTGCTCCAGTCATAATATCATTCTATGTTCATCCATAATATGCAAATATTTTTAATTCATTGTATACATTACTGAATGACACAACATTCGAGAATGAAAACGTGAAAAGACAAAAGTGATGTGTTGCTCACATACCCCGAAATTACACTCCACTACCGTTTTCTTGCTGTGTGCCGTCATCAGGTGGAGACAGTAAGATTAGGTTCAGTGAGCTTTGAAACAGTGATATTGTATTCGTACTGAAATCAAGTGCCGTAAATAAGTCCTTTACGCCAAAATTGCGTTCTGTATTTTCATCATAATCATCTTCATATAGAATAATATCGGTGCTGATTTAGAGCGAAATGTTCATCTTCTTTGTGCAGTTCACGTCGACTGCGTAGGGCTGAACAGAATTATGCTCAGACTCATCGTGAAAGGCTTACGGTGTGGTGAGCTGAAGTTTACTTGCACAAAAATTAATTTAGACATGATTTCATTATAGAAATTGACAACGAACCACTTGAAATCATTTACAATCGGACGTCTTCATTAGCCAAACCCACAGTAGCAATGGTGTACAAATAGAGCATAGCAATAAGTGTCCATATTTCCACCATTAAACAACCCATGGCAAAAAATTATTCTACGAGCAGATGTCTTATAGCGAATTGTTGTAACTCTTGCTTTGACTGGATGTGCAAATTGAATGTTGATTCAACCGCCGTATGTTTCTCGGTCGAGCCCAAGCCATTAAATAAAGAAACATTTTTTCAAATAATTGCTGCAGTTAGACGATTTGGTCATCTGAATCGAAGTGATAGTTCCGAGAATATTATCATATCGTAATGAATTCAGCTCGAAACATCACGGTCTGTTGTGTGTAAATATTGGTAATGTCATTGTGTCTGCACTTCTCACAGTAATGTTTGTTGAATTGCATTCAAAATCTTGTGCATCGAAAAAGAGGTTATTTGCCAGACAATTATGTTAGACCCCGGAATTGAAGCCCATAATGGGTTGAATGATTAACCTTGCAAGGCCTGTCAGCACATTGTTGTTCCGTTAGCCATTGAAATGGGTTTTATTGTATTTGGCTTGAGAAACCTGACAAAGTATCCACATCTATTAGCCTCACTCAATCTTGAAGAAAATTTATGTTCTTATACTTCCACGATTCTTGAATAACGAACATTTTACATCCTTGAAGGAGTACCTTTAGTTGTCTTGAATGAAAATAGAAGCCATTTCTCTTTTTTACATGACACTCAGTGGTTAAATTCAGTTTGATGCCCGCATTTCATTAGCTGAACTCAGACATCCACAATCTAAGAGATTAGCCGAAAAAATTGTGAGTATGCTGAAACATGCTATTGTCTGATGTTCCCCAACAACATTCAAAGAAAAGGCCGAGTTGTCGACAATTTCTTACTTCACTATTGTAAACGGTAAACATTCCGCTACTCACGATACACCATTTTTTATGCGAATCCAGGTCCTTAGGATTTAAGATGCTTGGACTTGGATCGGCTGAAGTATGTTAAAGCAAATGGTTTCTGTCCATCTACTTGTATTGCAGTGGACAAAATCTAAAGAACTATGGTGACAATACTTGATCCAGTAAACGGAGGTATGTACAAACGTCGGGTGGATCAAATCCTTCATCAAGATTTTGATAAGTTGTGTTCTGATACTGGTTGCGTTAGCGACCATAATAAAACTCTTCTAGATTCTTACGAGCATAATGTACGGGTATGAAGATTTGAACGACTAAGGAACTTCCCAATTCGAGATTATAATAATCCGGAGACAATTGTAAAATGCCAGTGGATTTTTGCCGTGGCTACCGTCATCTTATCGTGATTAACCCCATTCCACATTTACCTATCTTTACTCAGCTATACCAGCAAGTAGCCATAACAAATTTAAGAATACGTTGAAGAAATCAGTGACAACCATTAAGTAACTGCGATCAAATTAAGAAAAAGCGTGACTTGCACACATACAACGTCTTACACAAATTTTTGAAATATATAATGTTTTATAGTGTAGGTTTAAAATGACATAAACTCTCTGTTCAATCACTAGTAATCACAAATGTGCTGGGGCCAAAATTGGGATTAATAAGTATTGGTATGCATTTACGTCACCTCAAACCCAAAGACCCGTTTTGGGCTTTTCGATGGAAATGCGCGTAAACATGACCATTTTAGGTGACCGTGAAATTTACCCAATTCAACATGTGTTTGAACGGGTTGATTGTTCCGACCATATCCAACGGTCAATTTTTTTAACAATTTTTCGAACGTTTCGAGGCACGCAGAACCTGATCGCACGGTACCTACCTGATGATTGTGAATATAAAATGTACGTATTGGTGGTGGGATGTCTAGGGAAATTGAAGCCACTAGCGGTGTCCCACAAGCTTCGGTACTTGGTCCACTTCTCTTTTTGATCTACATAAATGACCATCCGAAACTTGTCACAGCCAAAATGGTTCTCTTTGCGGATGATGCTAAACTTCGGATACAAATCCCGTCAATCATGGATTGTTTGCGCTTACAAAGCGATTTGGATATATTGAACAGCTAATCACAGCGAAACAAACTTCCATTCAAGTTCAGAAAGTGCAAAATGTTGTAAAGAGGTAATGATTTTCCATTCTCCTACAAGTTTGGATCAAAACAACCTGAATGGACAACAAAAGAAAACGACCTCGATGTATGTATCGGTGGAAGGATAAAGAATAGCATGCAATGCGAAGCCGTGTACAACTGAGCCAACCGCATGCTACGTATGCTCCAGTGTATTTTCGGACATTTTGCCCGTAAATGATTCACAATCCAGTGATGGATTACTCTGTACAAGCTTAGGCACCATGGCTACAAAAGGACATCAAGCTGCTCGCGAGGATTTATCACCGAGCAACTAAAATGCTTGCCTGTCTCAGCATCCTACCATATGAAATACCGGAAATTGTTCGATGTAACATTTCGTTATTTTGGGACGACATAAAGATTTGGCGCAGCATTCGTAGTCCAGAAGACTGTCTGCTATTACAAAAGGATCTTGAAACGCTTCACAGCTGGTCGTTGCCGTTTAACTTCAACTAATGCGGGATCATAAATGTGGGGAATCGAGTAGAGTTCACATATCACATAGGTTCGCATGTCCTTGAAAATTGCAGTGAAGAAAAAGATTTGGGTGTCTGGATATGCTCCAGTTTAAGAACAAAATTCAAACTAATACTGCCTTTAAAAAAGCAACACGTGTTCTAAATCTACTCAAACGGGTATTTGGGAAACTTTTCCCAAGGATCAGGAATACAAACTTGAGACCAGTCATGGAATACGGTGTGCAGTCATGGTCTCCGTGGCTCAAGAGGGATGTGGAACTTATGCAGCGAATCTATCACCGCTCAACAAAACTAGATCTCAGCATCCGAAACAAACTATATAAAGTAAGGATAGCTCAACTGAATCTGTTCGATTTTCCCTATCGACGAATCAGAGGAGACCTTATCTTACTTTACAAAACATTCCATACCCTGAACCATCCCTTACAGGATTTATTCAGGCGAAGGGATACGGGGAATTATCGGACCCATGAATATGTGCTGATCATACCCCATTCCCGCCTGAAATGTAGAAGGTATTTTTACTCTGTCTGTGTCTGTTTTACTTGAAACAGTTTACCTTCAACCGTTGCTCACGCCACTAGCTTGCATGACTTTAAAACGAAATTAGACGAATTTTTATTGCATTATTCTTTTCCAGAAAACTTATATACGGTTAAATCTATGTTCTTATATTGTTTATACACTTAAATTTCAATTTTTATCATCCTATGGTTGTTGTTAAGCTTGTTGCTTTTTAGACCAATAAAAACCTCTAATTACCTTGACTCGTGCATCTTAATTTCGATCCAATGCCTCTCAGACGGGTTCGATTCGATCTAGTCCTAACTTATAAAATAATGAACTCGAAGATGCACCCTCTGAGGCATCTATTTCGCCACCGATTAAGACATACTGCACATACACACCCACTGGCATTTCATAATCCACATTCTCACCGGAACTGCCGTCGATTCTTCTATTCGGTTCGCGTTTGTTTCTCATGGAACTCCCTACCATCTGATTTTGTATAATCATCTGGCGAAAGGATTTTCATGAATAAATTGGATATATTTATGCGTAGTAATTCCACCCGTTTATATAACACGACATTTATACTAACGAATATTTTTCCATCAAACCGAGGCAATACATTACATTTTTTACTACAACAATTGTCGATCTTCCTAATGCCTCAACTTTTTATAATTCTAACCTTATCTATATATCTGAGCAAATGAGATTGAATAGGTTTTCCTTGCTAGAATTACCCAACAATTGCGTCATATTGCATGATCACTTTGCACTATTGCTTTCGTTATTGCTGTTGTATGCCCCTTTCTTTCTATGTCGGTACTGTATGTACATTACATGTGCACTTATATCCCATTATCCGCAGGATTTTTTAATTCATACTCGCAGAACAGCCAAGCAGATTTTTCACCTAATCAATATAAATGTCTCTCTTAAAGCAGGTTTAAGCACTGAGTTAACAGCGGCAGCGAGACTGAATTACCTAGGATCCCATTGAATACCCGTGCATACGCAATGAACATATTCCATATGTTTGTTCGATACGATCTGTCAATGAAC
>JACCGJ010001785.1:0-61330 GCA_013407085.1 Atriophallophorus winterbourni
AACCATGAAACAAAATATTCATTGGCATGCTCTTCCGTCATTCACACCCCACGACCGGTTTCGTGCTGTTTGCACGCATCAGGTAGGGACAGTAAGATCAGGATCCGCATGCGCTTGAAACAGTGGAAGAATGGTAAACAAGGAGCGCTTGTATGCCACTGTTGGATAAGGCTGGTACGACCAACCTGTTCAAAGCATGTGTCCAAACACATGATAAATGGGGTAAAACCCATAACCATGAAAAAAATATTCATTTGCCTGCTTTTCCGTCATTCACACCCCGACAGTTTGTGCGTTGCACTCATCAGGTAGGGTCGTCGGGTGTGAATGACGGAAAAGCATGCAAATGAATATTTTGTTTCATGGTTATGGGTTTAACCCCCATTTAACATGTGTTTGGACACATGCTTTGAACAGGTTGGTCGTACCAGCCTTATCCAACAGCGGCATACAAGCGCTCTTTGTTTACCATTCTTCCACTGTTTCAAGCGCATGCGGATCCTGATCTTACTGTCTCTACCTGATGAATGCAAACAGCACGAAACCGGTCGTGGGGTGTGAATGACGGAAAAGTATGCCAATGAATATTTTACTACGTACTCAATTTTCACAGTTTTTGTGACGATATTTATTGTATCAGAACAACGGAATGATTATATTCTGTGTTGAGTTTTCACATCGGTAAGTAATTAAGTAGGCATCCTCAGCAATAAAATTCTTAAATACACTGTAGTTCTAACTTCAATAGACGTGACTACCCTAATAAGGTGAAATTAGGTTGAAATGCAAGATATTTGAATATATCGGAGTTTGATCGTGAATAGCAAGTCGTACTGAAACCCCTGGTTTGACAAAACGTCCGTGTCAAAAGCGAGACGTTACCAAAAATCTATGCAAACTTCATGACTTAGGTGACAATGTTAATAATACAGCTTTTCACGAAATTATGCGTTAGATACCCGGATAAACCATGTTATGTTCAATAACATAACATACATAGAACGTGTTAAAATATTTCGAACTACCCAGACTGGCGAAACTGAAATCATGAACTGATTTAATCTCATAATGCACAAGAGTAACTCTAGTGGAAGACTCGGTTGTTACTAAATTGTAATCAGTAATGTTCATGCCGATTTTCAGACTAGTTCTTATGCGTGGTAACGATATCCGATTCATCAGCTACTGCTTTTTAAAATTTCATGTCGGATGGAAAAAACGATAAATTTAAGCAATCTTGGTGGACTGAATTTGTTCGATCATTCTTACAATATATTTCCAGCTAACGTATTTGAATGCTCTTGTTAATTAAAAAACTTACAAAAAGTTCAGTGTTACTAACACCAATCTTGATGATTTGCGACCGAAGTAAACAAGCACCAAACTGTTTCATCATACAGAAGCCACCAGTAAACTCAAAGTACACACTATCACGATTAATGTAGACAAGTTGCAGCTTTTTGTCGAACGCAAATTAAACTCAGTGCAACCATAGATGCAAGGGCACAATCGCAGATGTCGGTAATGTATTTGTGCTATGCGCAGAAATGTCTAACAACCTACTGAACTCAAGTACATACTTTGTATGTTACTTTCGAAAACAACATTTCTAAGTATACTTAAAGCCAGACGAACTTATACCCTGCATTGAAGCGTCCTTGAACGCAATTTCCAGTGATCAAGCTTTTAAAAACTCCGAACTCTGTCAGGAGAAATGGGAAAGGTGGGTAAGCCCATTTTGAAGCACATGAGAGTAAAGCACTTTGTAAAGTGCCAAGAGACCATGATATAGCGATTACCAAAGCTGATAAAGTTGAAGTCACTGTGATTCTTAAACATGATGAATATTTAGAAAAGGTATGGGTACAATTATCACAATTCCCATATTACTTTGTAGTTATTAGTAAACAAAAATTCATTAAAAACTGCAAATTATTGGTTTTCAGGAGTTGAGGCAACTCAGGCAGGGATTTTGTTATAACATATACCCAAAATGCAACATCACGCCTAGTTTTCTCAGTTTACCAAAAGTACACATTCCTCTACGTTCGGTCGTTGATGGAATTGTTTCCCTTGTGGTAACCGTAAGTCGGTAATATGGACTCCATTTACAAGAATGCGTGTGACTTCACAAGACGCATGAGATTGGTATCCATAGAGGACGAAGAGCTTACGATCAGCTTCGACATAATCACTTTTTCCCCAAGGTTGAGACAATTATTGCGCTAGCAATCGCTAGAACACAGTTTGACAGGTTGCACAACTTCAAGCGCTCAGAGAATCATTAATGGTATGTCGATTTGTATGAACACGAGTTATATCTTGGCAAGCGGGCATTTATATAAACAGAAAGAGATATTTGTAATGGTTTCGCTTAGATCCCATGTATTAGTTAATATATGTATGGTGTACATTGACATTAAAGCAATCAGTATTTAAAATATTAAGCAAAAACTGTGGTTGATGACCCACTTTTCATCAGAAAATGTGATAGTCTAGCTGCGTTTTATAATTACTTAAACTAGTTAGATCCTCAAATTAAACGTGCAAACGTGCCTTATGCCAATAAGTAAAAGCAACAAGTAGAATCTTAAATGAGTCAAAATGGGCGACATATACCAAAGGTAGAACTCTTAAGTTGGTACAGTTCGTACTCTTGGCACAGTTTATGTAAAACTTGCCTTTAGATAGCTCTGACAAATGGGATTATAGTATCAAGGCTGAGAATTGCTCTGATGTGTACATCGAGCGGATAGCCTTGGAAATTCATACTAAGTCTGAAGAGCACGAAAATCACTGTAAGAAACGTCCACATGATTATTAGTTTCTGATAAAATACTTAGCTGTAGCACATGACACAATGTACATCTTGAAAACATAGATGTATTGCGATGTAGCCGGCATGCAGAGGTAGTGGAAATCACAAAGTTTGATAGCCAAGTGATCAGCAAGGTAGATGGAGTATAGATCTTCACGATATGGATTTTGACATAGCAACGAGCAAATAGTTATTGTTAAGGTCATGTTTATATTTAATTATATATTTAATACCAATTATTTTAATTACATTTCCCACAAAAGTTTAATCAGGTGAATATCAATCGACCATGACCGAATTCACGCTACGCTGGGCAAATAGGCCAATTGATCTGCCTTTGACTAGGTGGCTTAACACCCAATCTGTGTTCAATGGGTTGTTGAGTGATATGCCGAATAAGAGGTGGCAGATGAAGTGCTGTTTAATTACGTCCCCCATTCTGACTATAACTCTTTGAAATTCTTCCGTGCCAGTGGCGAAACGTTACCCAGCAACGGGTCTAATCGATTGGTTTCAAATTTCATTTTAATGGCAATGATTAATCGATTTGACTCAAATATTTTCCAATATATTTCCCTCGAAAATTAATTTGCTCACAAAACTCGAACACACACGCGTCAAACGTTTATTCACATAACGACATTGCTATTTACACTCGGTCAACAACACTAAAAACATACAGATGAGTGATTCCTGAATTCAGAGAAATGTGTACGTAAAGAATGGGACAAAACAGCGGGTCTGTTATCCAAAATGCTCAATCTGGATAGACTCGGAATGTGAGATGACTAGCACAGCGATTCATGTTGGGTGACCATAAATGCAATGAACCTGAACAATAAGATTGCAATATTACATTTGGAAGGTGATTTTAGTCTGCTTTGTTCTGTTCGGTGACTTTAAGATTCGCGAGCCGAGCCAGCGCGACTGCCGTGACAGCTTCGTTGGATTCGTTTAGATTCGGGGATTGCAATGTGGCGGAGTTGGATACAGTGAACAAGTGACTATCTTGTCGCATTGTTAAATTTATTGGTGCTTCGTTTTCTTGCGAGCTCCAGTTGTAACTTTCTTCATCCAGATTTTGTTGCTTGACAATAGTCCTCGACTTTTTATCATCATGTATTGTTTCCGGTTGTTTTATAGACGAGGTATCGCAGTAAGAAATTTTGACCTTTTCAGATTCAATATACGAGGACAACCAAGTGGAAGCGGGAACCGAAGCAAGTTCAAAGTCAATTGGGTTAGAGAAACACTTCCAGTACTTTGAGTGAATCTTCATAAGATGCAGGATGCAGCGTATGGCCTCGGAATTTGGGAGTCTTTCCAGCTCGAATTTGCTCAAGGGGAGTAAGCTCACATGATTTTTCACATCTGCCATTTCGTGTTCATCCGTAGAAAGTAAAAGGGCTCGAACACATGCCTCGGTAGCTTCGCACAAACTTTCAAGATTATAACCACCCTCTAGTGCAAGAACCACCCTTGCATTAGCTATTTGCTTGTTACACAATAGCCTGGTCATTATGCCAAAGGCGGCAGGACTGACATTATATCCACCGAGAGTAGAAGGATGGCCGGAAGCTGCATCAAAACCGGCAGATACAATAACCAGATCTGGTTGGAATTCTAATGCTACCGGAATAACTATCAAACGAAAAGCTGCCAAGTATTCAGCGTCCGCCATGACGATGCCAGTTGGCCATGTGACATTGATGGTATATCCTGTCCCGGGACCCGCACCAACCTCTTCAGGACTACCTGTTCCTGGAAAAAATCCACCGTCATCGTAACGATGTATTGATATGTATAAAATCGATGGATCTGAATAGAAAACAGTTTGTGTTCCGTTCCCGTGGTGAATATCCCAATCGACAATAAGAACACGTCTAGCTTC
Source organism: Atriophallophorus winterbourni (assembly GCA_013407085.1). Classification (NCBI taxonomy): domain Eukaryota; kingdom Metazoa; phylum Platyhelminthes; class Trematoda; order Plagiorchiida; family Microphallidae; genus Atriophallophorus; species Atriophallophorus winterbourni. The sequence continues at coordinate 4,710 of JACCGJ010001785.1, forward strand.
AACGGCCTTAACATTTGGATGTGGCGTCAATTTATTCCAAGACAATTCACCGAATGCCGTTTTGAACGATGAATGAAAATACTGCGCCTGTCGAGCTGCGATTGCCACAGAATTGAAGTAACAAAATCCCATCGCTTGGCTGGGCTCGGCATGATGGCCAGGAGGTCGAACCAAAGCGAACCCATTTGGACACTGACCTGAAAGTACACGGCAGACTAAATCAATCACGCAACCCGCGGCCAGTCTCGCTGCATGTGCTGTTTGACCAGCAGTGTTCCATACGGTGTCAGAATCAACACCTACTCCTCCACAACTTAACCGGCACAATCGTACGGTGGCCAACAAGGAAGGCGCTATTCGGCATCGGTTGGCAGGATCACTTCCGAAAAGAATCGTGTAAACATCACGGTGAGCCCATTGAAGCTCCTTCAAAGTAGCTCGACGTCCGGGTTGATGTTGACACTTGGATGCTAAACCGGTTGCCTAAAACAACAGAAAAGAATAAGAAGCGTGATAAAATGAAAAATAGGAGCATTTTAAAGTGGTATGCTGCCTTGGTAGGATAATATGCACATTAGGATATAAAGTGAAAGTGTCTTATATGAATTTAAACAATGATGTGAGCATGGCACAGCCAACCCGGGTTAATCAAATTATTAAACATAAAACATGTTTATGTGAACAGCTATTCAACCACGTAGCAAACAAAACATTTTCATACAGCTTCGGGTGGTAATTATTCTGGTTCTCTTATTAAATGCTATTGATTTCAATGAATAATGCATGTACATCAATTTCGTTAAGAAGCACAGGTGATTATTTACTCAATTCATGCAAACAATTTCCTGCTCTTTACCGCAAATGTTGTGCACTGACCGCCGGCTATTAGATGACAAATAAAACAAATCGAAGAAACACAGATGCTGCATGCACTATAAATGAAGGTAAGTACCGGCGAAAGTTAAAGGAAGGACGATTGGTCATTCCAGTAACAGGAATGCTCGATCTTAGATCTTCTCAAACATGAAATAGGATTCACGGATACTGTTCTGCTTCGTTCTTTCTTCTTTTGACGTATACACAAAACAAATATGAGAGAACAGGAGTTGATACTGTGTCTACACAGGGAAAGTATTTAATCACACCATGGCCCCCAATTTGCTCCATTTTAAAATTGCATATCCGTAGCATAATTGGTTATAACCTACAATAGTTAACCAAGTCTTCTAATAACGATCATTTCAAAATTCTTACAACAAGAGCACCTCGAGGTTTTTCTGTTAGATCTAAAAACACAATATACGAATGAAGTACGGAATGAAGCGAAATAATACAAATAACATTTATACAAGCATGTCCTATGTCTAGTTTCTTGTAGGACGTAAACTAAAATCGAACCTCATCGAATCGCAACGACAACGTGCAGCCAATATAAAATACGAGGCGTAGCCAACCATTGATATCCGATTTACATGGCGTGTTGGAAGTCAACCGAGAGAATTTATGGATAGAATTGGCTGTTGGATTGCTCATTCTCTTTCCCTTAGACAACACTACGTGTTCCGTACTATGGGTCATCACCTGGCAAGGGTGGTGAGAATCGATAATGTAGTAGTACGCAGTATGACATGTTCCAGTTAGCCTTGATAGTGGATTGGTGTCTGGGTGAAGCGAATTCACAAGACACCGAAAACAGAACTTCCTGTCTCTACAAAACAATGGCTTCTCATTTTCACACACTTCACGCCAGTAAACAGCTCATGGGTATTGAACACAACGCTTGTGACCGTTTAATTAGTCTGATCTCGTTTAATCAATGAATTCTTTGTGAATGCTACATAAATACTGTCCGTAGCCACAGCAGCAGATAGACCGTGCACTGTGCTTTTAAGCTACAAAGACATTTTGTTTTGTTTTCCGGTAGTTGTGCTTAAAAAATTATAACGTTCAATGACGATGGAGCATAGCAATTCCACAACATATAACAAAAGTAAGAGGGATGAAATTTATTTATGGTATCGAAAAACAATACCGTACCTGCAATCGTTGCCAAATGCTGGTCAATCGTCGAGGATTTTCTGGATGCTTTGAATCATCCTGACAAGTACAATGATGGTTCAGCATTCCCACATTGTAAGCAAGTGCCGTTGTGAACTTTGAACTCTGTAAACGATACGAATCGAAATGATTTGACAGCACACACATTATCGCTTCCTCAAGCACAAAGTTTAACTTATATTGTAGATGATGTTTGAATGGAGAAACATGTCGGAACATTTTGGCAAATTTAAATTGAGTCATAAACGATTATTTGTCTACCTGCAGAGCAACACAACATACGTAAACATTCGAAAATAAAATGGGTCCATTCTAAACACGTGACCATATTCACAGTTCAAATCTACCATACAATAACACGTTTGATGGTTCCAAACATATGTAACAGTCAATCTTAATGCTCAACTATTTCTGACATTAGTTTGCTCAACGAATTGACTTTCACTATAAAAGGCGAAATTTCGACCGAACACGAAACACTGCTATTTTAGCAACGCGGAATGCAATATTTTCTTATTCTACTGTTTTGTTGTAAAATCTCAACTAATCTTCCCGCCAGATTGGACGTTTCACCTAAATTTCGAATTTAAATGCCCACCCAAAAAACCACTTTGCCCAAAAGTTTGTCTCAATTAAACAAAGTATTGTTTGTTCATCAAATGAGTTTTGTGTTCTATGCCCAGGAGAGCCCAATCGTTTACGCCCGGAAAAACCATTACCATGGCATTTCCCATTTAGCCGCATTTTGAAGGAGTCATGCAATCGTCCGATTACTTTGTTAAGTTCAAGGTTTCTCAAAATAAAAACCGAACAAAAAATTACATGAAAACGTATCCAAAAAAATTCTATATTTGTTATTTGATATGCATTATATTCTGAAAATAGTCAGTTAAGGTTAGCATTATTTTCAATAGTTCAGACTTGATGTCTGTCATTCTTTTTTATTAATTTTGTTGAGAACATACACATATGTTTAGAATGGTATTTTTCACGCAAAAGCAAACTATGTGTGGTTGGCAAACTTGAAATTAATTCAAGTTGTCTGAAGGTATGGAAAAATTGCATAAAAATAACCATAGAATAGTGATGCTGAAAAATATGTAAAGGGTAAAACGTACGCTGAAAGTACATTAAGTAGTGCATATAGATTTGATAAGAACTCGCCCTATTTAGTCTGAATACCATTCAAACTTATGGAGTAGGCAACCTTTGAGTAACTGGTTAATTTAGTTGGCTGGATTTACGAAACGGGTTCTGTTGATACAGACATGGATGTGTAGAATATTATCTACAGCGAACGGAGAGAGGGCAGTATGCATTTATGTGAGAAATGTTCTTGTAGGTGATTGTTTGGCGTTTAAAATATACTGTACGAGAAAGTAAGTTCTTCTTTTATTAGTCGATATGAAAACTCGAATGCTAGAAGAAGAGCAATAAGATAAGGCATGCGGATCCTGGTCGTACTGTCCCTACCTGATGAGTGCAAACAGCACGAAAACGGTCGTGGGTGTGTGTGAAATACACGTGAACATTTTGTACAATAAATTAAATTAAATTATATATATTAAATTATATGAAACTATTGTAATAGAAATCATGCAGTGACCACGCACAAACCAATCGTTTAACCAGAAAATTAATAAGATATTCTATCGTTGCGCTCTCATCCACCGCTCTTACACACCACTACCGGTTTCTGGCTACTTGACTTCATCAAGTGGAGACTGTAGGATCAGGTTTATTGGGATTTCATAATAAGAATAAGATAATCTGTTTCGTGGTTCGGTTTAGCTTGAAAGCAACCTATGTATGTAGAATGCATTCAATGGCAGATAATAGAGGTGCTATGAGTGCAAACCTAGAAGACATTCAAATTTCACTTAATTGAACAAAATGAAATTCGATTAGAGTAGGCATGGACTATGGATTTTGAAACGATCAGGCTGAATGAGCTAACAATTTGAGCTGTTGGGTGTAATGGGATCAGTTAATATGGGCAACACTGGTGCAATTATGTACAATAAATTGAATACGTCAGCACACAATCATAGGTTTTGTTGTTTCGTTGTTCATTTACCACTGGCTAATTTGCAGGTGTTTTCTGCATTTCAGTAATTGAAACTAATCAACATGGTGGAAGAATATAGCAAGCAAGACGAGAATAAACGTCAAGAACAACCTGTTTTATTTTCGATCTTCTGCAGGTGATGATCAGGAGTGAATTGTTTAGTTGAGATTTCGCATATGTCGAACAACAATCTATGTGCATTATTTGAAGGAATAGCGATTAATTTGACAGATTCGTAACCGTGAAACTCCGACAAAAATGATTTTGACAGCTCAACATTTAAATCTTATGCAAATATCCCTATACGCACGCTTTCCCTGTCACACACACGTTAAAACCTGTGTTTTATCAGCTTACACGTGCCTTGTAAAAGTAGAGGACGGCAGACAAACGTTGAACATTAAATCGAATGTCAAAATAATGTAATGTCTTCTGCTCATATTCTTAGCACCTACACTTCACATGTGGTCTCTTGAAGTTGCCCATCAGATGGAGACAATAAAGATTAGGTTCAACGAGCCTTGATATGAGCAATACGTTACATTACGTTTGCATAAACATCTCTGGTACTTAAGAAGTATTCACTGTATGATTCCGTGTTTGAGCCTCGTGGCTCTTTATATGAACCACGCTTAACAGTTGCTTAAAATTATAACAAACTTAAAGTAGATTGGCATAATCTATCGAGAATTACCTTTGGCTCAAAAATTTAGAAATTTCATTAGGTCACTCTAAATTGTCAGTTACATCCATCAATTTATTAATTTAATTAGATTCGTGCAAGCAACTTTTAAGCAACGCCTTCTGTCGTTCATAGGAAAACTTTCCCGTCGTTAAATTTCGCAACCTTCAAGACATCACAAACCCTAGACAAATTCGATTCATCAGTTCACTCCAGCTCGAAAATACAACTGTCAGTCGGCGTTATTAAACAAAACGAAAATGAATATGCAGCTATAATACTTGTGCGATACCATACGAATACTATTGAGAAAAACGGCAACCGTTATTGTATTATTCGAAATTTCCCTCGGTTCACAGCTTGAGCTGATAAGCAACGATCCTCTTGGACTTTCGGAAGTGGCGGGGGTGTTTTGTAGCATTTTGAAACAATGGGTGTTTTATAGCGATAATAGGAAAACGTAACTCTAATCTAAAACATTTATTGATATTTTTTCTATTTCGATTATTATGAGCACATAGGAATAGCCCGGAGTGTTTGTTGAATCCAATCAGGATGAAACGCATATATTCAAGTGCCTAAAAATGATTGAATCGTACACTATGAAGAGGGGAGAAAGAGACCTTCATTCAAATGATCAAGACATTGGTTGAAGATAGAACAGCATCTTCATTACGTAACGGAAACACGTTAGTTTATTCATTGGTGTGTGTCGTTCTCAGGCGTAATAAAAAATTGAATAAAGCGCAATGTATAGTGGTGTGTTTACACTCATATTGCCATAGTAGGTGGAAAATGTCGCCCTTCTACTAATATCAATCAATACATACCGGCACAAATGATCGCATTGTGTTGGCGTCGGTTCGCGAAGCGGACATTAAATTCACCACCGGACTGGAGGCCGTACGTTCCAACTGCGGATTGCCACTTACCAGACCGGTGTTAAATTGACCTTGACATGGAATGGCGTCCTGCATTTCAACATCCGATGTTACAAACTCTGACCTGAAATTGTAACGAAAAATGTTGCTATAATGTGCTTGTGGGTGCTATCGAGGTATCGAAATATGTAGCACATCTGGTGGTGACCGGTTACTTGATGATCTTATCACTGATGTGCCATTATAACTAAGACAAAAAGCTCATGTTAAACAAAGTTATCTTTTAAAGCCACCCGTAAATAGGTTTCTAGAACGAACAACGTTGTTCAAATAAGAATCACGTATGATTTCCCATTAATCGCTCAAGATGCCTGTAAATGCCAAATGCATTTTGCAGCTGTTGATGAACTGACACAAGTTATTGAACTAACAGCATGAGTTTCTGTAACTATCGAATAATCCAAGACGTTTCAAATTTTCAGAAATTTTCCACCAATGTGTACGCTAAGAATCCTTCATTGTCGTCATTATCATCATGATGGACAGTATTACGTCGGTAGCAAGTTCCGGGGGTTTGACTAACACGACATAATATAACCCTAAATAAATGGGTAAAAGTCGTGGACAAAAATACAATTGTCCTACCCATGTGAAAATTGGAAAATAAAAATTGCGTGATTTTCCAATCGCAATACGTGACTTCATAATCGAAGCCTATGCACGTTAACTTGTTTATCGATATCTCCGTCGCTACCAAAGATTCTATTACAGACAGTTGCATTCCGCATCGGATGATGTCGACTAACTCCAGTGATGGTGCGGAGACAGCGTTCATTGAAGACACGCAGACGTTTAATTCAAATTTTATCAGTGTCCATGTTTCACATCTGTACAACGAAATCGAGTAAACAGTCACGTTGTAGACTGTGTCCTTGAGCTGTAGAGAGTAGATTCTATGCTGCCGCTGATGGCGCAAGTTACCAAACGCTACCGTTGCTATGGAAATGCGAGCTGAAATATCCTTACATAAACATGCGTCACTATTAATGCAACTACCCACTCCACTGGGAAGTTCCTAATCGATGAGGATTAACATATTTTCTATATCTATCTATATAATGTACCATAACTTTGCATTTGGGAGGTGCAAAGCTCATTCAAAAGGATGGTAAGATACTACATAGTCTGTATGAATTAGCTTGAAAATCAATTTACTAATCGAAGAGATGAAATACGTTGACAGCATAATCTATATCAAAAAATTTCTAAATGAAGCCCACACGAATGCCGAATGTTGGTATATCTGCATTATATTCTTCCTCGTCAGGTACCACTAGCTGTAGGGAGTTACCAGGCAACATTTTATACATCCTAACGTGTCCAGAACTATAGGAATAAAGCGTCCGAACATTGCTCACATATATTGAAAGACATCTCTGTGCATTCAGGTGGTAAATAATGGGTTTCTATCAACCCAATCATATACGCATATAAAAAAATAAACGATTGCTGTCGTTGACTGTTTAGATTTGTGGTGTTGTACATGCAATGAGATAACTTATAATGCATTCCTATTGGCCAAAATAATCCAGAAAGATTGCGACAGTGAGCTGTCTATAGGTGTAGCGATGCTATTGGGTTTGTCGAAGAATGAATATTTGATCGACATATTTTCTACCAGTACAGAATCCTGATTTTTGTTCGCAAATTTGTGATCCCCGTGCAAGGCAATGCGCCGAACGCAATTCGGACCTAAGACTCATTTCCCTTTTGTTATAGAATGAATTACGCACACTTTTATTACATATATGAAGCAAGCGATGCATATGCTATCGGCCTAATTATACATTTAATTGTTTTCAATCTAAAAGCAAAATCAGCAGCTAAAACAATCCCGCATCGGTAGACTGCTTTATATATAATTTTTTGAGAATAATGTTGAATTTGTCGAAATAATTATACATTATCCATCGTTTCTTCATTCGCAGATTTGTAAATTTTAAATTGTACATTTCAAGTTGAAATAAAAACAAGATTCTAAAATTAGAAAATAGTTTACTGTGCGTTCGACTATATTTTATTGCCGAATAATTATCTGCTGATTATCCAGGTTTAACTAATCAAATTTTTCTAACACTCTTGAACCCATAGATTTGCCTCCTGTCTGGAATAGTCTTAAAGCGCAGCCGTCCGAAACGAAATTCAACCTTGAAAATTATCGATCGGCTATAGACTTGTAATGTTTCACGACATTTCAATTATTATCGCGAAATATTATATAGGTTTCTCTGCTTTTTAATAATTTGTAAGTTGGGAAAGATGATGAATGATTGCGATTGCAAAATGTGTCACAATATGAATGTTTAAGGCAATCAGCTATTCTCCGAATTCCAATTTTAGGTGGAGGAATAAATTTAATATAAAATCTAAGCTGGATCACGTTGATTTTAATTCATTAGGGAGCATTGTTCTGAAATGTAGATAATGAGAGTTGTGCTTTGCTTTTAAGCAGTTCATGGAATTCTTCGCTAGAATTTTTTGTCACCATCAGACGCCGTATAAACATCATTTCCGGCGGAAATTTATTATCTATGAAGGCAAATTAGAAAGCGCTTTGAAGCCACATGTTGCTTTATATGTACGTTCGTCACTTCTTCCATTATCAACAATCGAGGCCCATGATGCCAGTGTATATTTCATGTTTCAGTAGCATGAAGCGGTATACGTGACAATGCAGAGGATTTGTAGTGCATAATCAATAGCCCTCAGATGACCCACAAAATACCATAGTCCGGTAAAAAGCAACATCAGGAAGCCCTAAAACGTAGATGACAGAAATCGCAAACCTACATGACATTATCTTACATAAGAACTTCATGAGAACGATATAAAGACCTGTCTAAAATGAGAAAAAAGTGATGAGCCAACATCAGCTTTCGGAAGATATGCAATTTGTCAAGGTCGGTATAATGACCAACCGATACGATGACTCGAATTTAACCGGTTGGCACGAAGTGATCTGACAAATTAGTAACAATGTGACAACCATAACAACTAGGCTGGGCATAACCCATTTGGTTACGAACTTCACCCATAAGATAGATACGAGTGTTCTATTCTTGGTCATTTGCTCAACAATATTGTGGCCACTGGGCCTTCTTTCGCCCTATGGGATTCGGGAGGCAACTTATGATGGCTGCTAAACATGGCAAAATCGATAATTGCATACGATACGGGATATTGATCTAGATTTAATGTCCTCCAGATTTGTTTCATCAACATGATAAACGTCAGGTTTGGACATGCCGCATGGCTTCGGTCCACTTAACCCCACGTGATCCCTTACAATATACAAAATAGTGCTCAGACTCCTCACATAAAATAAGATTTCATCCATTGAACAGGTTCTAGGTTGACAAAGTTTTCCGACCGACACTGATCGGCACTCATTTTACACCCGGCTATATTCAGGATTCGAAATTTATTTATGGTATAAAAAAGCTCGTAGCTGTACAACACCATAGGATATTCGTATAATAAAAAATATATATAAAGATGAGGCGTTGGGGAGATCGATACTTCTTGTAGTTAGAAAAATGTCATGTATTGGCTATGTAATTGATCGATCGCTTAATCCGATACAGAACGTCCTGATTCTTTGTTAGAAACCTAATTAACAATGGCTTTAAAATATAACTTTGTTTGCCACACTTCCGCTGTTTCGAAGCTCAAAACTGTTTCCATCTGCCGACGGCAAACAGTTAGAAGCTGGTTTTACCGTTTATTGGTGGTGACCTGAACACTACGTTGGTTAAATAAGTGTTTCGAGCGCCTGACCTAGAAACTCCTTATGATTATGCTTCTGAAATACGTGGTTCTTTGTAATAACCCTATTTACTAATAGCTTCAAATAAAAAATGCTTAGTATTTACAGTTTGAAACAGATTGGAGCCACTTGACCAGTTTCTTAGCTGCTGCTGCTCAGGAATCCAGCGTACAATTCATTCTGTTTCTGTGCTGAACCCAAAGTGGCAGTTAAGGATTAATTCCCGTATGCAAGCCAAATTCCCGTTTCATGTGCCATTGAGATAAAAAAATTCTAAAAATTGTTGCAGAGTAACAGTGTGGTAGTTAATGTTATTCAAAGTTAGATTCTTCAAATAAACAGTCGTGTATGTATGTTACGTGAGGCTACATATTCCTCAGATGTGGCTCACCGTTAAACGTGCCGCGTTATTACTACCTTTTCGCAAACATGCACTTGCATATTAATTAGCTTTCACGTTGTGGAACATATAATGTGCGATCTAATTAAGCGATATATCAGTATAATGTGCTATGTTGTTTAATATCATGTGATTTCACTTAAATGAAGAAAAAAGTTGACGCGCATACCGTTGAAGGATCTTCTTTCGAAGCTGCTGAACAACTTTGCTTCGAGAACATTCCTGAGAAGCAGATTGTGTATCCGAGGAGGACATTTGCTCATTTGAGCTCTGACCGAATTTCGAAGCTGCGTCCATAGCCAAAGCATTTGCCGCGGATGCTACTAGGGATGTTGTGGCGTTTGATGCGATCAAATCGCTAAGATTTCCACATCCAGGGAAATATCGATTAATTCCACAGCCTCCAGCTAATCCCAATGGAGCCGATCGAGTTCTGCTGATTAAACCAAGAGAGCGATGTCGTCTAGGTAACAGTCGATAGCTCATGCGCATACCATTGAAGTTTCTTTGGTGTGGAATGTACGCTTTTGATTTGGAATTATCTGGGTGTATTCGGCTAGACGAAAAAGAACGTAGATGAGGAAACTGTGAAACTTTAGGGGGACAATGAGATTCGTCTTTGTTGAATTCTACTGTAACAGATGCCGGAGTTGTTGCTTTTTGCACGACAGGAATTAAAACATGGGCTAGATTAGGTAGACTTGATCCGTAATCAGCAGGAATGTGTGGATAGTCAGAAATATTCGAAAATAATGGAGGCTGTATTGAGTTTTCCGTTTGAAGTTGACTGGAATGATTCGCATTTTGTTCAACAACTTTCTCTCGATTCTCAGGCTTTTCCTCATCAGATATTTCCATCGGCACCACTGAGTTATTTGAACTCAAATGGTAGATTTGAGAAAAACATTCCGGAAAGCTTGACAACAAATGCTTGTAAATATCCTGTTTTTGCAATCCAAAGGAAGCAGCTAGTGCAGCTGCAACAGCCACAGCAGGACTATTTACGGCATGTCTTTTGTCAGCGCGATTTTTATGACGATGACTGCCGATCCCTCGAGGTTTCAAACTTGGTTCTGACATTGTTTTCCTTAAATTGTCTCCGGAATTACTAATTGAGTTTTGACAAGGAGAATGTATTGCCTGACTGACGGTTTGTTCGCATGAAGCTGAATTGAAGTAATGAGGTCGCAGACTTCGAAATTCGGGAGACGTTGATAAGATATCTATACTATTCACCGGACTATCCGAGGCATTACTATTTTGAAAACTTTTAACCACGCCATGAAAATTGTGAAGTTTTCTGCTGGTGTGCGTTGCATGGAAATTTCCACTATCAGACAACGAATTGCTTCTTGCTTTCGATCCACCTTCTGTGTGATCTTGAACGACAGAGGTTTCTCCTTCTCGACTGCTAGCTTTGTTTTGCGCATTCCGTTGTTCACGTAACTTTTGTTTGTTCAAAACACATGATTTTAATCTCTTCCGAACTTCAGATGAGCTGATTTGTATTTTTTGGTCAGTCGACCGTTCACTGTCATCAGCGCGTGATTCTCTTGTGCTGAGGTCAACTTTGGTCGAAGTCGATCCTTCCGGGAAGCTGTTAAATAGATTCTGTACACCCGAAACGTTAGGTAAATTCCTGTTGGTATTTTGTAAAGCAGAATCGAAGGAATAAAATTTAGTTGGTTGTACGCCACTGAAATCAGTAGCGCTTGTTCGTGAACTGGATCCTTCTGTCATATTTTTAAAATATATCCGTAATATTGATTGAGATCGTACAACGACATGGAATAAACTTTTAACCAGAATTCAACGGGCCAAAAGACTACAGTGAGGAAAAATGAACGAAAATTTTGATTAATTTTTCACTCGTTTTTTATCGTCGGGATAAAATACAGCGGCACGGAGCGAAAACGGGCAGCAGTGAATAGTATCTCGAACGGTACGCACGGCCATCGCCTTCGGGGTAAGGACAGACGCGCCAGCAATTCGACAAAATGCGAAATTCTGATTGGTCAATTCAGATTTAACGATCACGTGAAAATAATGCTATAAAAAACCACCAATCAGGTCAAAGTTACCAAATGGTAAGAATCCCAATTCTCCGTCTGGATGGGCGGAATTGAGAGTTAAATTTAGCCTCGCTTTTTGTTTCGCTCTTCAATCAGTGGGTGCTACGTTCACGAAAATAGCATAACGTAAATTGCGGTTTCGCGTGCTTGAAATTTTTACTCAATCTTAACCGCATTGGCCAAATTTGCAGTACACAATTTCAAGAAATAGGAATTGGTCACGGATTGTGCAAACGATCGAAACGCTGCTATAAAAGAAAATGGAACTGAAATAGCTGCTACGATGCCCCTGACAGATCTAACTGTACGAGGGAACGGAGGATTATTAATTGTGAAATGTGAAGTAGTAGGTAGTCAACTTGCAGTTGACCGAACACGAGAGATTAAAACCGGTCAAGATGACAGTTTCTCTGCTAATTTGTATATCAATCTGGGTGTTTAGTGACAGGTTATCCGCAATATCTTAACTAAGCTATGTTATGTGATCTACTGGTTCGTGCTAACAGATTGGAGGCGAACCAGTCCCTTGACCAATAACTTTTGTCTTGTTCACGCTGAATGTTAGTCCAAAGCATTGCATATTGACAAAATTTGTCCATTAGAGACTGAAACCGTTCTTGTTATTGTGTGTTGATGGTTGTATCTTCAGCAAACACATCCCGAATCATGGTTTGAGTACTGAAACGATTCAGGTTGAAAAGCATACAATCACATCACGTGCGTAGTTAAATACCTTCTATTCTCGTACAGCAAATATAAGGCCGAAAATCGAGGGGGGGGCAAGATCCCATTCTTGTTTGCGGCAATGGTTATTTTAGAACGCATTTAATACTTAACTCTTTGAAAGGACTGAAACATTCGTGTCATGGAGAGCGGAACATAAGATCGAGCATCTTGAAAATCCCCTCGTTGTTAATGTATAAAAACGCCTTCGTTAAATAAATAAAAACAACCTTTGCTGGCATACGTTGCGTTCAACACTATTATTAAAACTTTCTCATTGATAAGATCATGTCTACGGTTGATCTTTCCTTGCAGAAGCAATACTGAATTTCGGAGTGAACTCTGTCAGCTAATATGTGTGACTGAAAATGATTTGCCGATAGTATTTATAAGAGATATTCATCTGTAACATTTGCAGTCATCCCTATCATGATTATTCTTGAATAACGTGACTTCAGCATCTCGCTTCGCTTTTAGGACACACTCCTCCTGTCAGCATTGAGAAAGTAATCCGTGAATTGGCTGTATCATGACAATTCTACCGTGTTTGATTAGATCAGGTTGGATACCGTCGTTACCAGGAGTTTTTTCTCTCTAAGCGGACAATCGCTCTATGGAGATTGTAAAGAGTACGAGGAATATCTAGGTGTTTATTGGTTGGTAAACTCTTACCGGATTCAAGTGCATGTGGTAAAATCCTTAGTGCAGAGAGATGGGATTAGTTCAAGAAACTGATAAATTAGTGGAAAGTTTAAATTGCTCTACCGAAAAATGCTAATCAGGCTTTATCCGATGACGTGAAGATAATTTTCCTTTAACAAAAAATATGAGCTGGAAGCAATAAAAAAAGGCTGATTTCGGCCATTGCTAGCCCACAAAAATCAGTATTGCTAGAGAATTTCGAATGAATGGTTCAAAATTATTTAAACTGAACCAGAAGAGTCGGTCTAACAGGCTCAAAGAGAACAAAACGATGAGAAAACTTCCGGGAATTTAATTAGGATTGACTGAACTCGCCTAGGATTCCGTTTTGGTTAAGACAAAAGTCTCTATCATGTGCGTGCAGTTGTTTAATGGAATTCGTAGTTTTACTTCACTTCTTCACATAAAAAATTGACCGGAATTACGTTTCAGCCTCCATTCCCATGACTTTGCTAAACTTGACAATCTATTTTCAACGGCACATAATTGTTTGTTTATGTATATAATGTTTATCAATTTTTAAATAAAGTTTTATTAGGCGTAACAAGTCGTTCTTTTATATTTCAAAGTAGATTGGTAAGTCATAAAAGCAAATATGAGAGTAATACATATGAGCAGATTTTGGTAAACACTGTTTCTCACACAGAAGCTTCGTAAAACCAGATGAGGTAATCAGAATAGTGAACATGAGTAAGTAGCACTACACTCACCGCCATGATGAATGTTTTTAGAGAATTCACTGAACAGACACCAGGCTTAGTGAAAGAGGATCAGGGAAGTGCTGCTCAGCACACACGGGGGAGCAAAGCAAATTAGCAGGGTACCTCATAATCTCTCGGTCGTTTAAACAAAATACTAATTGTTCCATCGTAAGAAAACCTGTTGGCGAAACTTAAACTTCATAAGACATCTGCTAGAAGTTGGTGACACCATCAAGGCAGCCATGTGAAGCTCTGTTCGGTAATAGTGTTGTGTATAAATGCCATGAAATTGCGTCCACTTTGTTTAAAGTTGGGAAGAGACTAGAAAAAACTGTGAAGATTTCGCATTTAACTCTAGTACAAATCTGGATAAGAACCCGCTAACCTGAACGCGAGGCCAAACACACATTTCGAAAGTATAATTAATCAAAAGATTACGACTATTCAAAAGATTCATTTGCATGCTTTTCCGTCACACACACACCCCACGACCGGTTTCGTGCTGTTTGCACTCATCAGGTAGGGACAGTAAGATCAGGATCCGCATGCGCTTGAAACAGTGGATGAATGGTAAATAAGGAGCGCTTGTATGCCACTGTTGGATAAGGCTGGTACGACCAACCTGTTCAATCACATGTGTCCAAACACATGTTTTGTTCATGGTTATGGGTTAAACTCCATTAAACATGTGTTTGAACACGTTGGTCGTACCAGCCTTATCCAACAGTGGCATACAAGCGCTCCTTGATTACGACTATTCATAAAACGGAGTGGCGCAACCAAAATAGCACACGCGAAAAACATAGTAGACAAACAAAGATCGGGGAGAATAATTATGACTGAAAGAAAAGTAGAATATGAATTAGTAAGGCTATACTGTTTTTGTTTTCTTCTACTGATAACCACATCACAATTTGTAACGAATTCACAGAAGTATTGATACCTATCGCTATCCAGGTTAGCGGGAAGATCATATATCATGCAGTGAGGGTTTTGGCAGAATACGCTGTTTTTCTGTGTGAGTAGTTTATAATCAATTTAGAATCTCAATATCTAATCGACTTGCTCGTTCAAATCACATTTAGATGATGCAAACCCCAACAATTTATCACATTCTGGCGATCAGTGAAATTGTCATAATGTAATAACAACCTTTAAGTAATAGAATTTTATTCGAAAACACTCGTAGTAATTCGTGTTTTATCAAATCAAGAAATCGATTTTATTCCATTATGCTTTCGCAAATTACTATTTTTGATTCGCAATATAGGACCATCATGCAATTTGCATTGCTTGGTTTTGTTGGGAAAAGAAAATTCCACAAATACAAATCAATGCGCTGTGAATCTAAACAAAATATTTTTGTTTCAAATATTCAAGATATTCCGCAGATTGTACACTAGGTTTCTCGTATGGTTCGTGTCGTTTGCTCAAATTCTTCAGGTTTTTCCCTGCGTCAATCAGAAGCATGCTGACGGTTTTGCTATGGTACGGAGTGTTGCTTGCCGCGAGACCGAAGCTCAACAGGTTCCCATTGGTCGTGTTGCCGAGACGTAGTGATTCTGAAATAGTCAGAGCGTTCTTTTTAATGAGGCATCGTTAGAATCATGGTTAAATGCTGAGGAGATGCGACAGATTACGAGCTAAGATGCCACAAAGTGAAGTTAGTCATAGCTTAGGTGGCAAAATTTCAAGCGAAAATTTGGTAGCATGATCAACTAGTTCGCTATAATGGGAGGGTTTGCACACACTCCATGAGTATGATATTATTGAGCATATGCTCACATGGGAAAATTCAACATAGGCTGCATTCATTCCCAGGTCCCACATGGTCTCTTATATACATCAAAGACTTATCACAATTTGCTGGTGCTTATGGTCACCGACGAAGCAACATAATGGATAAATTCTCTAGAGGAACTCTTGACATAAGAAGGTTTATCAATAATTCAGCTCATTGATCCGTGAGCAGCAAGCACTCTTACAATATTTGAAAGTGCAATGTGTTGTAGAATAGAAACCATTAACCGTTCTCTTATATTGTTGACCGTCAACCTCTTGATTAGGTTATACCGGTGATAAACCTTGATGTCCGTGTTTACCAAAATCTGAAATAACCGCGGATCGAAAGATAACACACTGTAGCTCACATCCACGCTGTTGGTATTACCTTGGATGATATTAGAGCGTTAAAAGTCAGCTAATTGAGATAGCTACACACCACGCAGCTCCAATCTGCACACGGGCACTCAGTTTATAACGCTTTATCACTTAACCAAAAAAATTTAGTTACAATAGCACAGTCTTTAGCCATAGGAATA
This sequence comes from Atriophallophorus winterbourni, assembly GCA_013407085.1. Classification (NCBI taxonomy): domain Eukaryota; kingdom Metazoa; phylum Platyhelminthes; class Trematoda; order Plagiorchiida; family Microphallidae; genus Atriophallophorus; species Atriophallophorus winterbourni. Next base: position 21,144 of record JACCGJ010001785.1, read on the forward strand.
GTGAAAGATTTTGTTCCTTGGATATCACATACATGTAGCATTTAAAAAATAAGCGTGAATTGGCAACACCGTTGTTACTGGAATAACGTGCGGCTGTTTTCTCGAATCTCAAATATGTTTGTAAGCAATTAGAGATCTTAGTCTATACTGCTTCTGGTGGCATGATGATGGTATACGGAACTAAAAATTGGCAATGAATTCAAATTTTTTGCATATAAGCAATCGGCCACAAAAGTGTCAAATTTAATTAGGTTGAAGTCTCTTTACTCACACGAAGGTACCGTTTACTTGAATCCTTGAGGAATATCAACCGGGCAATCTCCTTGACCAAAAACACTTGATGTAGTAAGCTTAATTAATCGATCTGCATTTTAAGTCTGATCTTTCACGTTTAAACGTTAATGTATTAATTGAAACTAAATAGCACATTTAAGACTAAATGATATGATAATGAAACCTAGCAGATGGTTGACATCAACTTTCCTAATCGGTTTGTACTGTGAGCCACAATAATGGCAATTCATTCATGAACTTATGAAAGCAGAATGGGCTCCCTGTGAGGGAATAGTATTGGATCTTATTTTAACATAATATTTTATAGAGTAATGTCTGAATTAAATTGGCAATGGGACGAACGAAAAGATTGTTTTTTGACGATTAACGATTGTTTTAGCGATCACCTACCGCTTGCTTCGAGATGGCGATTGATGCTTCTGTCGATTTCTGGCCTCAATTTCAATAGGAGTTCGTTGCAGAAACTATTGGCAAGCTTATGTTTGGAGATGAAATTATCATTTTGAACTAGTCCTTTGTTCATCACGGGATTCATCTCTGGTCTTAAACCATCGTCTAGGGACCAACAGGATTCGTCATCGCCTGCCGTTTGAACGACACTTTCGAGATTTGTTCGAATCGGATGCTTCGGTCGCTGATCAAAGGTATCATCCGTCTCTCTTCGCTTGGGTTTCTTTCTTTTCGATTTGCACGTTCCGCATTCATGTTCACAACAAACCGGTTGTGTGTTGCTGCATTTTGAGTGTGAACACGGAACGGTGCCGTATGGAAAACAGGGTGCGAACGGTAACCTGAGATGCAAAGGTAACATAAGTTGTATATGGATAGCATGCGTAGAATTTCCATGCTGATAACCTAAAATGTACATGAACATAGGAATGGTCGAAAAACAAAGTTTTGCTATCTGTTTTTCAAGTGCGTGTAAATAACGAAACCACGGGTGGTTTTCAGTAAATTGTAGCCCATATTGTGTTTCACAACATAAAAGTTCCTAATTTTTATCTGAAAATGATTTCACTCTGTGATGATACAATTACTGAGATAAGAAACATAAAGTGAATGCAAGTTCCAACGACAGTTTATGCGGGAATAGGTTATTTAGAAGGTGAGATTACGAATGCGAGAGACTTAATGAAGATTAAATGTGTGCATGAGTTGGTGCGACGGATTATTCTGTATGTTAGAATTGGATCCGCCCGCGCTCGAGAGTACGCATTTTGAGTTGCTATATGATAAATCCTCTCGAGCAGGGTAATGTTTTTTCAAACTATGTGTCCGAAGCTGGTGCTGTATAATCCAAGTCTGGGGTATTAATTGCTATCTTTCTTAATAACTGCGGCGAGAAACATCCGAAAATTCGTCTGAGTAAGTCGAGTATGCTGCATGCACACACGGCAGACTGTTCTTCAAACTTTCGCATACCCATATACCATTCTCTTTCTCTGGTGTACTCCACCAAAACGTCGAACAACGAATTTCGTATGAGACCGGTAAGGGTGTTCCAGCTTGTAGCATATCGCGCTTGTGCAAATCGAACTGCAGCTTATTTTGAATTGTTCTTGGAAAAATCTGACATGAATAATGAGTACACGAGCTCAATAATAAATTGCAAGAATTAATGACAACGATATGAAGTAACTATGTAATTATTATCTGCAGCAGTAGATCAATCACAAGGTTTGCGGGTTAACAGAGGTAAGATGCACGACTGCACCGAAAGGACTGTGATTCAAATGCCCATCGTATCACATTTTTATGGAAGGAAGAAGACAGAAAGTGCTTCTGAAATTTCAGCCTTCGGTGTCAGCACAGATGACTTAAAACGTGTGCTTGCATCGTCCACTGTACAAATAAAAACACTAAGCAAGGCAAAGACGACTCAGATTGTGCATGCTATACACAAAATACATGATTCGAGATTCAAGGTTTCTGAAAAAAGCAAAAGGTTGTACAATAGCGTAGAAGATACGTATAATTCAAATCCAGGGAGAGGTGAAATCTAAATCCGCGAATGGAATCACTTGTGAATTATTGGTGATTAAAGTGTGGTTGGGTTAATTCATATCCGTGAGTGTATGGATCTAATACATATTTTTCCAATGCTTGCTGTTTATTTCTGTAAACCTGAATGGTCATTGCCTAGTTTCTTTCGGACTGGTTTCCGATTTGGACGGACGTTGCATTTTGCTTACTAAATTTACTAATCAATCAGCACTTTCAAGTTCTATTATTATGTTAATATTGGCGATACGATTTCAGAGTTTTTCATCTGTCCTAAATTTAGTGGCACATTTTCTGCATTGCGGTTGATATATAACCTGTCATAGGCTTTGCTATGCAAACTGTGCCTATCCGATCGGTAAGGTAATCTACAAACGTCCGCATTGTGTCTCTTGTGTACTTCGTCTATTATGCACCACGAAATTGACATAAATTCACTATCAATAAAGTCTCTCATGTTACAAAAACTATTTATAATCAGGTCTTGCACGAATATACCTTAATGAGCATGCTTGCGTGAGTCGCTGCATGCATTTTCTCACACTGCACATGCGATGACAAATATTAACCGTCCGGGTGTGAGCTCCAAATGATGTGGCAACAGCTTGGCCCGAAGAGAAATACATGAGCCATCATACGTCTCGTATATTGGCACCTCAGTTTGGTACACATTTAATGCATAATCTTGAATGAATTGCGAACCAAGAGGACAAATGGAGACTGAGCAGTATGCATACTTCTCAGATCAAATAGAAATCTTGATTTGAGAACTATGATTAATGTAGATGTATAAAAAGGAAAAACGTGTTACTCAAACGTTGCATCAGGAGCGTTTGACGCGTAGTCTTTATTCCTTATGAAAATATTATTAAAATTATCTTTAAACAGTACTTTCCATCATGCGATCGGACGATCAATATTATCCTAATCGATATATCTCATCCACTGCATGACGATCGCTTGAAAGATCAAGATAATTCATTGACTAGATCATAGTAGCCATATTGCCTTCCAGAAAGTCTCCATATTGGAGGTTTTTATTCCATTTGCATCAAGATATGTTTTTCAAAATAAATTTTGTATTAAAAAAGTGATCACATTTAACCCCGTTGATATTATATGTACATATTCAGCGATTACTCTCATGCACATTTTGTGCATTTTTGTGGTTTTGAACTTAGTATTCAGCTAATTTTTCTGATATTTTAGAATTATATTTGTCCATCGTCCATATGTGTTTCGTTATAATATCAGTTTTCTGTTGATCAATTCATTGTACCAGTGTTGCAAAACTGTTCCACCTCACTAAACCAACCAGCATCTATTCTTTTAAAATCTCGGGTCAACTGAATCAAGGCCAATATTTGCATTGCTGGCTTGTATTTCATCAGATCACTCTATCTAACATGAATATCCATTTAGAGGTTTTCGGGATAAACGAATGTGCTGAACATAGATTCTTGTTTTCGTGAGAACCATTCTTCTAAAACATGTGTTATTATTTTCTGTACATACATACATTAATTCGTGCAACTTATCTTACCCAGTGGGATTGTATGGAGGGGCCATCATTAAAGGGTGCGGAACAGGATAGGTGAGCGGCTGCGACATATGCTGTGGGAAACCACCAACAAAATTTGACTCCGCAATATTGGGCTTCTCCTCCGGTACCAGATTTTGTCCCGAGCGTTGAATTAATTTGTCATTTTGTTTTGTTAACCATGCACGATCCGATTCCAGTTCGGCCACTCTACGACGTAGGGAGATTGTCTCTTCATCCGGTAACGATAATTGGCGATGAATTCTTGGTGATGATTTCTCCATGGTTCTATCCAGTTCGTGATGTTCGTTTGCCAATGGTGGCTGGAACGTGAAGGAATGATATCATTCTTCTTGAAAATAGTGCGAATTTAGTCAGACTACTCAAATGGACCTGTACTGATATCCAATTAGTTGATGCGCTTGAAAGTGATGTGGCAGATGATGTTATGGCTAATGTGAATTCCCTTAACTGAAAAGATTGAGATCGTATTTTATATTCCATCAACTTAACTAAAACACTGATTGTTTTTCCTTACCGAGATAGAAGCCTATCAATCGATATATGTACGTCGGTTGACTGAGATGGCATTTGGAAGATTCAACAGCAAACGAGATAAGCGCATCGACAAAACATAATAACTGATGACTCAAATCACTGCAAGAAATTTTTGTGTTTAATGTGAAGGACAGTGAACATGCGATAATCTTACCTCCGCAAGTGCTCAAAGTCTTGATTTTATTTACTAATCATTTATGTGTAAATGATGTGCTATCCGTTGGACTACATGTCGATTGAACTTCACAACAAACTCTTTTTTCCTACTAGGAGAAACATTTTTTGAAAATTACGAATTAGAACAAAATTATTGTGATTTTCCTCATGTTTTCGCGGGACGGCGCAAAAAAGAAGCACCTTTCATTTCAGTCAGGCAAAAGTTTTATGAACAGCGAAAGGATCTGTGTGTGTGTGGACTTCACTTCGTAGTTAAACCCCACGTAAACTTTCATAAATTTCATGTGTGATGTGTTGTTTGTCATATACAAACCGAATACCGCGAAATAATGCTGACACAGAAAAAGAATTCGTGGTAAATAATGGAAATATTTGTTGAGCATTGTAATGAACCGGATTCCATCATGCGAAATTGCCGAGACGTGAACTCAAACCAGACTTGGTGCTCACCTCAACTCGTAGTCGTGATCCTCCGTTACATGATTTGAGATCAGTTGCATCATAATTGCTGAAATTGAACCAATGAGAAAAATCAGTGAAATACACCTAAGTGGTTCTACAGTTTAATTTGACAGAAGAATACGATATAACGATCGTTGCAAAGATAGGACGTAAATACCGATTATAACAAGACAACAATTGCTTACTGGATGTTTATAACAGCTACAATGGTAATGCTTGAACCCTGATTACACCTTGTATATTCATTCGATAATTATTCATTATTAAATAACAGAAGGAAGAGAAAAAGTTAAAAAGGATTTGATCCTTGATCTCTATGAATTCCGCATGGCGCAATATTCGGGGAGAAAATATGTCACACCACAGCCCTGCTACTCAGGTTCCATTATCTTGTTCAATAAAAAGCGGATGCTGATTCGCAAAGAGTTTAATCAATCAGCCAGCCTACGATTATGGAAATAATCATAAAATGGTATAGGGCGATTCGTGAAGAACTAAGCTGATGCTATTCATAACGCAGTGTTCGAAGTCATCAATTGCAAGTTAATTCAATGGAAATCTTACTTCGGTCGAATAATATTTGCATTTTCAAAGGCAAGTGGGATTTCAGTTTGCACCTGAAAAATAAAAAAATATAATTTCGATTACTAGTAACTGCTCCTACCAACTAGATTATCAGAGTCAGATATAAGTTTTAAGATGCACTTGCGCTCATTCGCCAGGGCCTAAGATATGTATATGGCAAGTTATTTTATTTTTATATCACGGTAACTGTGCAATGTTAGTTTCACAAACATGTTGACTACGCTCATGCACTAAATTAGAAGCTGCATTGGATTACACAATTTTCCATTTTGCTTTGATTAACAATGAATTGATTTTCTACGAATAAGAAAAGCTTCCGAAAACGTCTGTCGAACAACCGGACGAAATTCAATCAAAAAGCAGTTCTGGTGTGTAAGTACGAACATTGTCAGAAACGTTAATCAACATTCGTTGTTAATAAGCTTCTTGAGTGCTTGAGCAGAGATCAATTTTTACCTCTGTATTTGAACACCATGGTTCGTTTAAAAAGTCTTAATTAAAAGTGTTTTAACTATTATTTTGTAAAATAACTACCACTTTTTTCTAAGTCTCACTGAAGCTAATCCAAATGCCACGACTTGATGCTGGCCAACAGCCAAAAAAACAAACAGTGAAGTGAGCAACATTACACGTTGAAAATTCTGCTCCAATTTCAGTAATATCATATCACAGCAGGTGTTTACTTAGCGTACATGCGAAATATGAAGTGACGAATCCAATTTTTGAGGCTTAAGTAAATGGATTTAATGAGCTCAGTTTCTTCTTCTTATTATTATTTCTTTCTAAATTGCAACAGTAATGTATCAAACAATGAAGGGTTAGCAGATATTTTACAAAATATTTATTTATAATGCGAGCGATTTTTAGAATTTTATTGATATTTTACAATTTTCACTTTATAATGTTTTACCAAATACAGCAAACATTCATTTCTACTCATTTCGGATTTAATTGATTCGCGAATATTCAAAATATGATTCATTCTGTCAATAAAACGGAAAACCATTTATATCCGGTCGAGTTCAACGAACCCATGGCTTTCATTCTAACTGTGAGCAAATTTGTCTTTTATAAAACACCCGTTTGCATTCGTTCGATACAAGTAGATAAGACTGAGTATGATAATTGGATAGGTAGGTTGAAGTCATTTATTGGGCCTGACATCATCATCATAAACCAACAAACCTCAACAAGTTGAGGTATGGTACTGACAAGCATCGACAGAACGGTTCGCTAACATTCTGCAATTAGTGAGTGGATAAATACTTTGAAAACAATAAGTTCGATCTAGCCCGGAAAGGAGCAAGTGGTCCGTTCTCAATGCTGGTATTTAAGATCGAAAAAGCAACCGAGTAGCGTCTAAAGGAAGACCAGTATCAAAAAATTTTGATTCGAGCAATTGATGTATAAAAGTAAGCTATTTATACCGCATGAGGCATTCCGTTCAACATTCGTTGAATTTTTTCGTGAGTCAGGCTACTGCAACTACTGGCTGTGGTTGACATGCATCTGACAAGTTGTTCCGCCTTTTCCAATCGTGCAAGGATCTCCGTCATAGTGATTGTATTGTCAACGACATGTGTTTGGGTATAGACATCGGAATACGTGTTGTTTACTTTGCGCACAGAAGACTCAGCCTGAAACTCGAATGAACATTCTATGAAGCATTCATAATAGAAAGTGTGCAGTTGAATTACAAGTAACTGTAATGAAACAATCGGAGCAAGTTTGAGTGATTATATATGCTGTTGAATTACGCAAATGAGGAGAAACGCTTTTGCGACACATGGATGAGAAAGATTATATGAATGTTTGGTGTGTACAAAGCGAAAACCATTCACGCTGAGAGAGTTTATGCAAACACATGCTTGAACACCCAGTATGCCAGCGCTTTAATAAACTCATGAAAAATACACGCCAAGATATTCATTATAGTCTTTCTCCGTAAAGTTTTGACACGATTGTAATTCTATGGATTTTTAAATTTAGATTATCTGTGATGGCGACCACAGAAAGTCTGAGATTGTTGAAGCTGTAAAATGTATAGCAATAATTTGCTAATATCATCAAACTTATACAATTTTATCCTCATAATAACAGCTAAGATTAGTGATGAAACTTATTGTAGATAATATGAGAATTAGTACGTTAGAAAGTCATTGAATACGGGATTAGGGTGTGTGGATGATAGAAATGCATGCAAATGAGAATTTTTGTTTAACTCCATCTAAATAGGTGTGGGCGCATGTGATTGAAGAGGTTGGTCGTGCAAATCAAATCCAACAGTGGCTTACAAGTTCATATTTTCTACACGGAAATGACTTATTCACTTAAGGTGTATCGAAAGAATTATACCAATTGTAACACGAGCGTAAAACGAACATTAGTAATTGATGATAATTTTATTTCCTGAATGGTTGATAACAGCACAGATAAGCGGATCAAACTCAGTGAAAGGATACAAACGGAATTTAATGTACGTACACAACAGAATCTGAGCTCGCTTCAAATTTTATCCTAGACAAGTGAACGATTGAAACGGGATTTCGAGCTCGTAAGTTTTCATCATCTCATGCTTTCGACGATTAATGAGATTATGTTTTGCTGGCTTTGTGGTCTTGTGATGAATCAGGAGTTGATGTTTACCGCTTCGTATAAAATTAAATTCATCGAGCAACATTATGATGTGTTATTTACATGCAACAGAAGCTTTGAACCAATCATTTATTTACGCATACGATGAATTGCGCGGATAAAAGCCCTGGATGTTGTCAATGTTTTCTGATGGTCATGTATTCCAATTAAAAATTGACATGAATTGTTTTCGCTGGGCATTGCGTATATGTATGAATGCTCAAGTCTGGATGCAGACAAAACGTAACAAGATACACGCATTGACGTACCATTAATTTTAGCATCGACTCCATATGGCCTGTCAAACCCAATACACGAGCTTCCGATGAGATTAAGTGTTCCTTCAATTGTTGGATTTCGTCGTAATCCGCCTGATGTCGATTTAGTTCATTTGATCGAGATAACGGGACATTCACTGCACGGCCATCACCGGCGACCTAATTCGATTAAAAGCAGTTGGATTGTTGGCCGGAATGTGTAAACAAGTAGAGTTGTAGGGTAGCACGAGTAGTAAACCAGCAAACAGCAATGGGTTACAGATGATAGCACCGTGAATTTGCAGGGTTCTAGTATGATGGTAAATCATATTTACCCTGCATAATCAGTGCACATAGAGAAGTGAATTGTCATCGTGATCATAGAAACAATTGAAATAAAGAAATCATATTAAGTTGAAAGTGTTTCAGTTTAGCTTAGACAGTTTAAGTTTTTATTTCCGGAAAATTTGAGTCATCCTTTTTCATCGAATATATAGACCTGAAAGCAAGGAAACTTACCTGTTTCACCAACTGTTCAGATGGTTCGACAGAAGGGCAGACTACTGGTTCAGGATGCTGAATGGCGTAATCAGAACTGTGAGAAAAATATCAGAAAAATATTATACACTATAAGGAAATACAGAATCAATGATTCCGAGTTGCAATTTAGACAATGAGATGTAATTGCCTAAGTGATTCAAAATCTGTTTAATTTTTTTAAATGTAACCATGATTAAATGTCAGCGCACTGAGGAAATTACGCTTATAATTTATTTTGTAAAAGGTTGATATGTGAAATTGAGGACATGATCGGTTCTAACTGATTGCTTGATAAAATCCAGATAATTTAAAGCACTGAGATCACACTCTAGAGGATGTGAGGAAAACAATTCATTGAACTTTAACAAGCGTTTCATGTGTGTATGTACATGAAAATATAAGCCTGGTCAAAGCAAAGTCCCACACAGTCTCAAAGTGCAACGTGGGCTAAGATACTGTCAAGGCGCACAGGCCGAGATAGATATAAGAAAGTGGCATTTGCATGTAGCTCTTTACTAATGGCAAATCAATTTATCACGGTGCTAACCACGCAGAAGCCACAGAACTATTACATGATTGTACATCCCTGACCAAGCGTTTTATTGCTTGATTTGATAACACATTAACCGTGTCTTTAAACACCTTGTTTCAAATGCCGTTGTTTCAAAGTATAACTGTATAATATATTATCTGTTTACTTGCTCTTACGATTTGAAAATCTGAAAGTCAGAAAAACCCACCCAATGTCTACCGTATACAGGAAAGCCACCTACACCGAAACTATGAGAAAAAACGCTCTATTAAATTAGATGGTTTCCGAAAACCGAGCAGCCTAAAATTTGTCATGATATCCGAATTCAACTCGAATCGTAAAGTAATTAAAAGTATGGCAGAGAACATACCATTGTTCATTGTTCATTTTTGGTTCTACTCGGGCCTGTAGATATTAAAAAATAAGATAAATAAAAACGGAGCTTTGTTTAATGAATTAATTGACACAGTATTAACTTAATTGGAGTACATCTGTTTCACCCAAATGAAAATGTGTAATTATTTACCACATACCTATGCTTATTCTGTGATCGATTATTTCTAACTATAGCGAAGGTCGCAAATTTTATTTTGTTACGGAGTTTAGGATATGTTTATTTTTGCTCAACTCAGCTGAGGTTATTCAGATTGCCCAGCGAATAAGCCTACCTTTTTTTCAATTTGACCGCCTCTCGTAAGTCAGCAAACGACTAACAAAAATTGGAGTACAATTTAACATCGAATGGGGGAAGTGCAAAAAGAATTACCGATGTAAGTAGAGAACTGTAAATCATAACGTGCATAAAATGATACTATAATTCTCATGTTTGCTGACCATGCACTAAAATCAAATGTTCTGAACTCAAGGCATTAAACATCGTTTGCGATTGGCCTTGTGTTTGACTCCACCATGACGATGGATCTTAATTCTGATCTCGATTATGTTTTCAGTTTACATGTCATAACGACATGTCGATTTCGCTCCCATCTTTAGTTATCTCAGTTTTCGGTTTGCAAGTTTTTCATAAAAAATATCTTCATTGGAACAGGTGCTTGAATTTTCCGGCTTGTTACAAACGTTAATTAGTCAATTAGGAATGTGCTGCAAATTTAAGTCTACAAAACGAGAACTAATTAGAAACACCAATTGTTAATCGCCGAAATGTGTTTAATTGTGTAAAAGATGAATACATACTCGTCAATTCAACTTATTGCTGAAACGAATGTTTTCAAAGGACGATAATATAGGAGCGCATGGCTATTCTATAAAAATTATTGTTTGCTCTGGATAAACCGGAAAGAATCACAAAAGATTAAATTACGAATGTCTTTAAACCTGCACTTAAACCCAAGGAAACTTTGAACTATTTATTTCCTACCTCCTTTTCCTCTTTATCTAATCATGGCTGAAACAGAGCGAAATGGATCGGTCGCGAAGATCACCAAAAGGATAAATGGTAGGTTGAGAAAGTTATCTGTCAAATACTTCGTATACTTCGGTGTTTGTAGTAGAAAAACTGATGCATAAGGTTGCTAACAAAGGACAGTTTGACATGAACCTCATATCTGGAATAGTGTAACCCGAATTGCAGCACAAGTTCCTATGGATACAACATAGTCACCAAAGTTTGACTGTTAGATACTGTTGGCATGACCAACCTATTAAATCACATGTGCCCATAAACTTGTGGATGGGGTTAACCCATGGACTTGAACAAAAAATCCACACTGTTCCTACCTGACAGGCAGAAAAAGCACGAACCAGGCATTGACTGTGTTTGTGTGACGAAAATGCATGCAAATGTGTAACTTATTAAGTAATTTGTCGAAAAGATTAATATAAATGACCTCGAAAACGCCAGATTACAAAGCAAAATACGTCAAAGAGCTCCACATCGAAACCCTATGCAAGCGTATCAATAATATTTTTATTTCCTTCCAGTATTCTTAACTGGAGGCTGGCAAATTCGCGGCTAAATCGGGTGACGAAATATTCCTACAACTCGTCACTTTCCGTCAACTCCACACAAACCAACCCCAGCCGTATCGATTTTTGTGCTTTGATTTGTACTTTTAGTTGGCCCCGCTAACATAAAACAATCTGATGTTCCCGAAACGTGCGTCGTCTACATGAAAGTCGTCAGTGGTAAGGTCAAATCTGTCACGTGTCGCAACTATGCCAACACATGCCACGCAAAATGTGACAAATCATTGACCCCAGAGGCGTTATCGATCCTGTATGATGAAAAATTGTCTGGTGTAATGGAAAATGTTCGTGACCGATCGGGGAATCATAATCAGGAGCTTTGTCGGACCAAGGATGTCAGTACGAACAGAGATCAAGCTTAAATTTCATTCACCTGACCAATCCTAAGCTAGTTAAGAACTGCACAGCACATGGTGGGTTCTGCACTCATTAAGATAGATAGGCGCGAACAATAGCAACTGACGCACCACTACCCCTACTTGTCGTATAATCCCTCAATTGTTTTCGTCTTGGCAGGTGTGAATGACATATGCAGACCGATTAGCTCGATTGAGTACTCGGTGCGCAAAATAGGGGTCATGCACGTTAATGTTTATCCGCTGCCTGGTGTGCAAAAATTGTCGAACTAAACCAAACGCAGATTTAGCTGCTCAAACAAGTGTCCAACAAAGTAACCTGGATGATCAGATGCTGAGCTTAGAGCTCCTCATACAAACGTTGAAGGCATCGGTAGATTCTGGTCATCGCTCAGAATTCTCAGTTTGCACGTTTGGATAAATCGGAAACCACCGACGGTAATACCAGTCAGATAAACGCTGAATATTTGCAGATCATTCAACACGAATGTTCGGCTGCTGCAAATGTGCAAATGAGTGGTAAAGAGCGTTTTTTTCGTCAAGACGCCACCTTTACAAATGCGACTGTTAAAGGCCTATCTGTCCTGGTCCGCAAAAAGTTACGGAGTCAAAACCACCTGCTCATCTGAAGGTTCAGCGAAAACCCTCAGGATCAAAACCAAAATCACGGTTTAAAATACTATCAAAGTGGACACAATAGGTATTCGATCTAATGCATTTGAAACGTCCAGCAACCAGCTAAAGCGACAGGCACACAGTGTACATTCTCTCCATGGACTAAGCGTGATTTGCACCAACGTAAAGGAAACAAGTGCCAAATTACTAGGGGACAGGCTAAAGCACGATAAAAAAGAATGGAAAAGATTGTGCGGCAGCATGGATTTGGAGCCAGTTGAACCTCTATCATTGATACGACTGAATCATAAACCTACTTCCTCAAATCTGGACCAGCCAAGAATGCTTAAAATCACGGTCAACACTGAAAGGGATCTAGAAAACATCTTACTATCCGCTTTTTCCCTGCGTAGGAAGAGTTCAGAGACCACGGCAAGGATCTTCGCTGATGTATCCTGGTGGGAAAGGGACGGAACTTTCAGCAACATGACCAAACGAAGCAAAGGGATGATCGATGTTTAATCCTTTTGGGAGTCCCAGAAGCTGATGAAGCAACTGATAAAGTAGTGCAGCGCAAACACAATCAACTACAATGAAGATTCCTCAGTGATATACTTGGCTTGCATGATGAAGCTGTGACGGACAATTTTCGCATCCCCAAATCTACGAATTATAAGGGCATCGGTCCTAAACCCCTTAAAATAACGTTCTTGCGTAAAGAGATGTTGAACACGGTCAAAACTCGTTGAGAAAATGGCCGCAGGCTAATGCCACGAGAAATTAGACTAATCGCATCGAAACTTCATATTGGACAGATAGATGTACCACAAAGTCCAATAGAAACATCACCCAGTCAATCATTAGTTGACGTGTCAGAAACAAATGCAGCCGATACTATAGAACACTGTATTCCAACAGTACAACCTCAAAACGGTCGGGCATCCATGTAAGCAAAAAACCTTCAGGTGCCGACTCTGGAGGAGTCGGTCTAAGAGATATTCTACACTCCGCTAGCCTCCTTCCCCACACTTCATCCTTGTTGAGAAAAACAACCCAAGAAATGCATCTACATCAACGCACAATGTCTCGGAAACAAAATGCTCCAGTTTAAAAATCTCCGTGGCTCAAGAAGAATGTTGAACTTATGCAGCGAATCTATCTCCGCTCAACAAAACTAGTTATCAGCATCCGAAACAAGCTTTATAAAGAAAGGATAGCTCACCTGAATCTGTTCGACTTTCCCTATCGACGAATTAGAGGAGACATTATGTTACTTTACAAAACACTCCATACCCCGAACCACCTGGTACAGGATTTATTCACGCGAAGGAATACGAGAAATTATCGGACCCATGAATGTGCTGGTGGTACCGCATTCCCGCCTGAACCGTTAAAGGTATTTTTATTCTGCCTGAGTGTGTTTTGCTTGGAACAGTTTACCTTCTACCGTTGCTCACTTCACAAGTTTGCATAAATTTAAAACGGAATTAGGCGAACTTTTATTGAATTATTCGTTTCCCGGACACTTATACACTGCTTATTCTAAATCCTTATCTTGTTTATACACTTATATTTCATTTTTTACCATCTTATGGTTGTTGTTAAGCTTGTTGCTTTTTAGACCACTAAAACCATGAATTACCTTGAATCAACCTGAATCGGGTTTTGACGATAAGATGAGTTTCAGTGAGCATTGAAACAGTGAAAAAGTAGCAAACAAAGTTATACTTGAATGCCACTGTAAATTAGAAGCGCAAACCCTAACTCTGAATGACCGATCCACACGGTGGACCACAGTAAGCAGATTCACTGAAAACTACGAATTTCAGGATTGCTGGCATCACAGATAATTAAAAATCAAGCTGCAGTTTCACAGAAAATGTAACAACCAATGTAACGAATTCCTATTAGAAAATATTCTAGTAGCGATTACGGAAAGAGTAGTTTTGAAAAGAACTATACGCAAGCAAAGCAAATATTCTTGCTAGAATGTGGACACGAAACTGCCAAATTAACTCACGGGTTGCAACGCGACACGCGAAATAGATCGTGAGATTTCTTGCACCAGTGATTCAAGCTTTCGAACTCGGTCTCCAATGGTTTGACAACAAGTCTGGCGAAGGTCTTCCAGTTTGTCGCGTAAATCTTTCGTCGCGTCCTGTAATTACAGAACATGGTGATCATCCTCAAATTCAGCATTAAATCGATAGCAAGCATTGATAGACCAAGGACATCCAATCTAGACGAAAGGATACTAATGAAGAAAATGAAGATAAAATAGTTAACAAGCTACACATGTTTTGAAGGATAAAGTGCCAAGGAAGTTCGTTGAGGTATCTACGAATCTGAGACACAAACAGCAGTCAAATGGTGCGAACAAGCAGAGCGACCTTAGCCATACGGCTTTCATGTCAATTGCTTCATATCAGGCGTTCCGCATCAACTTACATAGCAAACACACAAGCTCCTCAATCTACCGGATAAAACGCTTGCAGCAAGACAGCCCATGACTTCGAGACGGAAAAGCAGAAAAAGAAAAAGACAATTTGATAGACAAGTTGCGTTTGTATACCACTGTTGGATAAGGTTGGTACGCCCAACCTGTTCAATCACATGTGTCAAAAACAATTGTAGCTTAGGTTATAGCCCACGAAAGGTTTGTTTGCATGACCTTGACCGTGTTCACTTGTATTAGATTGATGTGGATACATACTAGGATGAAAATCGACCACTGATCCTGGTCATTCCCACGAGATGTGACACACTGTAGGCGTACTATAGGCTGTTTAGCGGTAAGGTCAAATAAGTGGTGATGGGTTGACTACTACTTAATCATGTTTCCTGTCCTGACTATCACACTTGGTCTGACAATGCTTCTGTGCCAGAAGTGAAACGTTACCCAAAAACTGCTTTAACCGATTGCACTCAAATTTTTTTCCATTATGAATACACGATCGGTCCCAAACATATTCCAATCGATTGCAGTCCCATACTTAGAATCTATCTTTTAACTTCACGAATCATTAGAAGGTTGAACATCCCATTGTCCAACATCTGAAGCCCATCATGTGATTTATAGAATTTATAGAATAAAGATTTTTCCTTTTTTACTCAACATACATCACTGTCAAATAGACTTTTTGATTGATTAATTGATATCATATTGCCACTTCAAATTCACTCATCAGGAGTTAGTGAGAAATTTTTAATTATAATTTACCACATTACAAATCATCCATCTTACTTTAATTTGCATCAATTGTTCCGGATTAATTTTACGCTTCTTTGAATCGGCAGAAAGTTGTTTGTATTCTTCTTCCAGCTGCAATGGTAAAAGAGAAAATTTATTTCAGTAATCTCGCTTCCCATGAACAAAATTAACTATGCCTGTACGAACCAGTTGCCAATAGATTGCTATCACACGATCCCAGGCAAACTGCGTTTTCGAAGACATAAAATTCAGTAAATGTTGGAAAACGTGAGAATTTTTACCGGGTGGAAGATATATCCACCACCACGTTTTCAAAGCGTATGATAACACAATGCTGTAAATACGAAATAACAATCCTGAGGGTCAGGCTAAATACACCGCAGGTCTGAGATACTTTCAGTTTGCCTAGGTCAAGCTGGATGTGAGAAAGGAATAATGATAATGTGAGACTGCAGTGCGTTTCCGTTTGTCCCAATACAGATATAAATCAATTCAGCGTACTGCTGCCTATGTAGTACGGAAATAATACACGATAGCACATTCGTTCAATATAATTATGACCCATGTAAGTTAGCTACACTGAATTCGCTTTATATGATGCAGGAAGTTATTTTTAAAATCATTACGTTCAAAAGTCACAAAGAGCGTGCATCGTTGGTAAGCAGTCACGTTGCTGCTTTTTATACTATCCGTGGAAAGTCCGATCATTAATGCTGATTATTATGCGATTGTTTTGGCCTCCTTCGGTCGATGTCGAACATGGATGTACCTCACAATCGCATGAGTTTTCATGTTCGACAGCTTTTCAAATGACTAAACAGTCCGATTCGGGAGGAACAATCTCTCCCGCAGCGCTTGCAGCGATAGGCAAAACTCGGTCGCTAGGCGTCAGTTGCACACCGGCGGCGTTATCTGCGTTCAGCAGCCAAGAGCTGTATCTGCAACTTCCCAGCTTGCAGACGACGCTATACACAATGCATCCAATTGGAGCGGTCAAGAGCAAGTTCTTCCCAACTCGCGAGGTTAATGCCAAGAGCTTTCATATGTGTGTTTGACGGAAATGCATGCAAGTGAGTTTTTTGATAGCTTTCATATCTCTTTCGCAAACGTATTTGTACCGCAAGTGCGCTCTGCCCAATGGTCGAGTTCCTGATTTCAGCTCACCATAGAATAGATCTTTCAGAATACGACCTTTTTCCATTCTGTAGACGTGGCCAAGCTACCGCAGGCGGCGCTGTCGTAGTAGGGTGAACATGCTCTGTAGATCAGCTTTTGAAAGCACTTCAGCATTAGTCACTCTGTCCATCCACGATATGTTCAAGATACGACGGATGCTTCTTAGATGGAAAGCATTCAACTTCCGTTCGTGTCTTGCGTGGGTGGTACAGGTATCACTGCCGTACAGTGAAGCATTTAGTACGCACGCACTGTATACCATCATCTTTGTCTTTACAGTCAACTCGCTAAAAAAGAGTAGCATTTTGTTGAATCATATGCTGTGACAAAATTGTATGTTCTAGATTACGAATTTTAAAGTTGGAAATAGAAATGCCTAGTGATGAGCTGTATAGAAAATGAACATGCGTAAAATGAACCTAATACCGTTGTTAATTTATCACTATATTAAATTAAATCTACTGTCCTGGGTAAGCTCATGAACACTGAGGCCGTTACCTGTTGTTTTTCCGTTGTCATTGCGGCGAGTTGACGCTCAAGTTGAGCAACTCGATTATGAGATTGCTGCTGTTCCCGCATCAGTCTGAAATATATCAAAAATATGACAGTTAACGAAAAGTGATTTTGAAAATATGTTTTATTTGTCCACTAATACATGATACAAATGTGGCGTTTTTCAATTGCGTCTATATTTTAGAACTTCTCAAACGTAATCCTGGTGGTCCCTTGAAAGATGCCTTCAACTCGATTAACGACTGTCAATGATCTTGAAATAATCTAGCCACATGTGTGAGTATCTGCACAATTGAAAATGCTCGATATAAATATGACAATATAATATATCAAAACACAACAGAAAGAAAGAATATCGTGTGAAAAATACTGCAAATTTAGAGCTTACTCGTCAATTCGAAGTTCTTCGTTTGTTAATGTCAGTATGTTTTGTTGCAAACGGTTTTCAAGTTCGTTTTTCTCCTCACACTCTTCTTCGTATCGAAACCTAACATAAAGGAACATGATATTGCTTTGAATTTTGAAAAGGATTATTATATCTTGAAAACTTAGAAAATATAATTCTAAGTCTAGTGTACTATCGGGATTTTGTTTGAGATGTTTTGGATAGGTAAACTTTAATCAAGAAATGGCTCCCACACATTATTACAGTGACTATTTTGAGAATTAGTTGAGCGCTAATTAAGATGACTCTTAGATAAAGAGACACACAAGTAGTAATCTTTTCAAAATTCATAGCACTAACTTCAGTTCAATCAATTCTGTTTCCAATCGGATGAGACGCTCTGACTCGTTGTTGCTTTGTGGATCGCATTCGGTGGAAACCTTTTTCAAATCTTCCAACGTGATCTCCAGAAGCTTTTCGTGTGCAACTTTTCTTGAAGCTTCAAGTTCCTCGAAACAAGTGTGCTGCCTTTGTAACTCTTTCAGCGCGTAAACGAGTTTCGATTTGAGCAACGATTCGGTTTGTTTCAATCCGGTGGACAAACCCTCCTTCAAACCTTTGTGTAAGATCATTATCGTTTATAATAATTACAACTAATTCGTGTTGGTCTAACATGAAAAGTAAGCAAATAGAAATAGAAACTTGTGTTAAAATGTCTTATCTTTGAACAAATTCGTAAAACATATGAAGTTTTTTTGTAAATTTTAGTCCAGTTATGTAAGCAGCACGAAAGTGGCCGTGGAGGTAAGTGATGGAAAAGCGCTCAAATACAATTGTGTACAAGCTTATGTGTTGCACCGCATTCACAAAGGCTTTGTGTGTATGTGATTGAACAGCCATATCCAAAATTGGTTTTGAAGTTCAAACTTTGTTTAATATTTGTCCACTCAGAAGAAGCAGTCAGCTTAACAAGAACTATAGAATGGCGATGGATATAGATGAAATGTATATACACCTCTGAGAATCGATCCAGACAATCACATAGCACATGAGTTCGTAAATAGTTCCTGATCTTAGACGTAAAAGCCGCAACACCGATGATGTCGAGGCGTTTCACATGTGATCCCCAACGTACTGTACCTACCTGATAGTATACAAATACGGTTTATCAAAAGTATATAAACTGACAGTGCTTTAATTGTGAAAGTAAACATAAAGCTTAGTTTTACGCTTTTATTCCTCGTTGGCTTTCTGTACGTCTAAATAAAGAAACATCGAATTGGAACTTACTTCAAATAACAAAAGCAATAGATAAAGAAGAGAAATTTTACCGGTTACATGCCACTTGATTGCTATTACTGGTTGGAAGGCAAAATGCAATTGTCAAAACAAACATGTTCAAATCGAATTTGGGCTAGTAATAAATCACTTCCAAGTACCTTCATTTTTCGCTGATATCGCCCCTCGATGTTTTGGACGTATTGGTTCTTTCACAATATGCCGCTCGATTTTCTCTGCTGAATAGTCCGAAAGAGCTTCGGTTCCCCTGGGAAAAGTCATACTTGACAAAGATTCCGTTCGAATAGAATGCTCTTCGTTTTCCGTCATGGCTTCGTTTGCTTTGTTGGAACTAGGGTGTGGACGAGAAATGTAACCTTCGCAATAAAGTTTAAGGCACATTTTTACGCTATGAGATTTTGTAATAAAACAAACTTTTAGACTATCAATTGACTTACGATCGATAATAATGACTGGAATTGATAATAGATACTGCCTGAGACAGATTCTAAATTCAAAATTTATACTAAGAAAAACCAATCGTTGAAAATGCAATAAACATGGAATCGGATCTTACTGTCTCCACATGATGACGGCAAACAGCCAGAAACCGGTAGTGATGTGTAAGGGATGGGGATGGGAGCACCACAATACATATGATATTTTAAATTTTCTATCTAAACAGTTTCACATAGGTAAGTTCTTTAATGACATTGTACAGGATGTATCTCCCTGTCGACCAATTATGGAAATTTAGTCTCCCTTACATAATGTAGCCGGTCGGGGAGAGAGGCCGGAAATGGCAGCTGGCAAACATCTTCCCATTTATCGCACGACGCACATTGATTGTGTCTTGATTAATCCCTGAGGTCAACCTGTCCAAAGCTAATCGCGTTCACCCACGATTCCCAAAACACCAGAGAAGCCGATTGGTCAAATGCGTTGATTACCCACAAGACCAATAACAAAGCGCGCTTATCTTATATAGGCAAAACAAACGATCACAACACTGACGTCAATTGTTTAGGTCAAGAGAATGTGTAGTGAGCGGAATGAATATGTTTATCAAAATTAGATCTCTGTGCGATGGAAATGCGTGCAATAGGGTATTGTAGATCTCTTTGTCTTATTGTTGTGTCTAGACAGCTGGATTAAACATGCACAACAATTTCTCAATCTGGGTTCAATCATGGCAGAGGACTTGTCTTTCGACATTGGGACCAACAAGAAAAAGAGCGGCTCTTTTAGCGTTCACTTACGCACAAACCTCGGAAAATTAAATACTATGTTACAAGAAGAAGCTGTTAGAAATAATAAATTCAGTACTGTATGGCAAACACGTTAAGCGCTTCTAAATCGTATCACCTGTCCTTTGTAGATATCTTCCCCGAAGCTGTCCTTCACTAGAATTTCATCGTAAGTCGATGCAAAGATTAATTGTCTCTTTATGGAATGGGTCTCAATAATTTATAGGTAGCATTAGGGGACTATAAAACCTAGGTAAACTAAAAATCTCATTTGCATCTATTTCCATCACACACCCCACGACCGGTTTCGTTCTGTTTGCACGCATCAGGTAGGGACAGTAAGATCAGGATCCGCGTGTAAACTAGATTTTGATCAATAAGATGCCAAATAATGTGTTTCAATCTGAAAAACAAATTAATATTGACGCCCGATCAATTGGATCCGGCAAAGCATCGTAGAAAGATATTTGCATAAATTCAAGATGAGTTCATTCAAACTATCTTCGATATTTTTTAAATATTTATATTTATATATTATACCGAAACATTCACCTGGTCAAACAATCTGATTTCGGTAGCTGACGTTCAGGCACAGAACATGAAGCAAGACTTGTTGAACTCGTATTGCAGACGGTACCGTCCTTGAGACTTGATTTTGCAGAACGTCTAGGTCGCGGCACAAATGTATTTGCCACGTGTTCATCTCGAACATTGATTGGTAACTCATCTTGATTCACCTTGTCTTTCGCAGCATTCCTGTTTCAATGGATTAGTGGGAAAAGAAGTAAATTTCGAGTGACACATGCAGAAAAATTAAAACTGTTATCTCAATGGATCACTGAATACACCCGAGAAAAGGACTGTTTCACTAGCATTCTCGATGTGTATGTATCGAAAAACATAACCTAGATTAAGAAACGCAAAAATTGTTATTAAATTGAGCAGCATTTTCGCATCCTTGATTAGATATTGGGATCGTAGTGCCCCATTTATCGTAGAGGATTTGCGAAATCCTGGTGTCAAAATGTAACTTAGCATAAAGATTCTGATTATTGTGGGGCAGACTGTTTTTGGCTTATGTTTGTACTGTTTCACAGCCATGGTATCAAGCGACGTGTGGCGTAATCAAAGACTGTAAATAGACTAAATGTTGTGAAAAACTCAAAACTCATCTAAATTGTTCAGAATGGCGAATTTCACGCTCATAACAATTTCAAAACAAACCAAGGTATTTTAACGCTTTTCTTTTGGAGACTAGTCCAGACCGCATCATTTTGTCACGTTTTCGGTACTGAACGAGTACGTGTGGAAATGCGAAACATTTCAACTGAATATCTTTCATAAGACAATGTAACAAATAAGCTGCACAGCCTATGGTGAGTTAAATACATCGTTGCCAGCATTGAACTGACACCAAGTATACGCTGCAGCGCCATTGCCCATTAACACTTTACTCATTTCCGCTTTAGTCCTGATCTCTAAGACATTAACTAAATCCACGTTTAATCTTTCAGACTGGTCTGCATATTTCCTAATATCTCCATTTGTATCCAAGTCACTTTTCTAACATTTGGAGTTAAAAACCCGAATTTGACATCTCTATATATGACATCCATTACAAGTTCACGACAAATTGCACATGAATGATGTTCACTCAAATCAAATACGTACTCTGGAACATTAGAAGTCATGTGATTCCACTCTTGTTTCACAGAATCCGTCGCATTGCATGTTTCGTCAACCATCTCGGAGGCTAGGGCTTCGCTTCCATCGGCAAAATCGTTCATTGTTAAGCCAATCTCGTTTGTTGTTAAGCCCAAATCTTTTCGTGGATAAACCACCTCCCCTTCACTGCAAAGGTCAGATTTATTCGGTTCTCCCATCTGATTTACAGAAGCAGTGTTGGGTGAATTGGTTTGTTTAGCATCCGCCTTCCTTTTCAGCATTCTGGATCGCTTGTCCACAACTTTCGGTTGATCCGTCATAGTTGGGATTCCGTGTAATGTAGAAATATTTAGCGTAGAAGACAGCACCCGCTCTGTGACAGGTTTATGCGGCTCGGATAGTTTGGGTAAACTAGCTGATACGTCTGTATCTGCTATTGAGTTATCCTCCTGATGTAGTATCAAATAGAGGAACATAAATAGTACTGATGATTTTTCGATTTAAAACAGTTAGCTTCGAACATGCAGTGCAATGATGTTCAGAAATAATTGTTGAGACAATTAATGGCAATAATTTGCCAAGAAATATATAATCTTGAAGCGCTGATTACAATACAAAGGTCAATGGCATAAAATTTACGGGCTTTCTATTATTAAAACACATCTCATATTTCCGTGAACACTTAATCGTTAACGAGTCTCGCGCATGTTGAAATAGCGTCAATGTGCACTAACGGATAATGAAAATCTTGAGCTCTTGGGTGATGTGCGGAACACCGTCGTACTGCACAACATAAGAGCAGTCGGCGCTGATTACGGCAATCGCAAACCAGAAAGAACGAGAGAGCCTTTTGAACGATGAGCAATTCGTCGCGGTAGGGGAAAGGAGCACAAAGTGATGGATGGATGATGTTTTAAACCGGTTGACGCGAAATCCAGTGACAAATCAGATCCAAGTGAAAACCGGCACAGATATCTTAAAGACGAAGCCTTGTCTATGTCGTATGCAGAATGGTAAATCGCCAGGTGAAGACGGAATTTCCGTTGAACTTATTAAAGCCTGTGCCAAAGTATTATTATTTCCGCTACATCGGCTGTTCTGTTCGATCTGGGAGACGGAAGTTTTCCCATCAGACTGGGGGATGTCTATCATTCTACCACTGCCGAAATGTGGAGATAAATCTGTGTGCTCCAATTACCGCGGAATAAGTCTAATGGACACCGCTGCTAAAGTGTTTGCAACGCTCCTGCTTAATCGGTTCTCCGCCGAAAGAAATCTGCGCACCAGAGTTAACCAAGGTGGATTTCGCCCTGGGATGGGTTGCGTAGATCAAATATTTACTTTACGCAGGATCCTCGAGCACCGTGCACGGTATCAACAGCAAACGATAGCTTGCTTTATTGACTTCCGCGCCGCCTTCGACTCCGTAGACCGTGGTTGTTTATGGGACATCATGCTATCGGATGGGGTTCCATTAAAGCTCGTCAACCTAATCAGAGCCTATTACAGCTCTACAAGGGCACGGGTTCGTGTCTACGGTGAAGAATCGCGTGAATTTAACTTGCACACAGGAGTCAGGCAAGGTTGCCCGCTATCGCCGGTTATGTTTAACTATGTCGTAGACTGGATAATGAACCAGGCGTTAACAGGGTATCAAGGGGTGCAAATTTCAACGGATCTATGGATTTCCGACCTTGACTACGCTGACGATATAGTCGTTCTGGGCGACAATACCGAAATGCTGCAAAGCGTTTTAGACCGCATTAGTGCCACTGCCGCGAAAGTCGGTCTTGAGATAAACGCGGCTAAAACCAAGGCATTTTTTATACCGACACACCAGGCATCCAGCCACTTCGCGTCCAGGGTTGTCCGATTGAATACGTTCCAGTCTTCAAATACCTCGGCTCAAGTATATTGCCCAATGGTCAGGCGAAAGATGAAGTGAAGTTAAGGGTCGATCGTGCTCGTAATGCGTTTTTGCAGTTGAAAGGCACCCTTTGGCGCAAGCCCGGGATCAGCCTAAAAACTAAGACGCGTGTTTATCAAGCAGCGATCCGCCCTGTACTGCTTTATGGATGCGAGACATGGCCTTTAAGGTCACAGGATGTACGCACATTAGAAGTGTTCGACCATTGGTGCCTTAGGGTAATCTTGGGCATCCGATATACTGACCGAGTATCTAACGCAGCCGTACGAGAGCGTTGCAGCGGACTATCTCCACTTTCCGCTCACATACAACGGCGAAGGCTGCAATGGTTTGGCCACGTCCTCCGAAAGACAGACACAGCACTTCCAAAACTCGTCCTCGACCCCAAACCCGTTCGCACCTGGCGTCGGCGGCAAGGTGGTCAAGTGAAAACCTGGCTGTCAACTGTGAAAGAGGATGTAGACACCCTGGGTCTGCGTACCGTCTACGGAGTTCGCAGGTGGGAACGAGACTGGATCACGATCTGCAACGATCTCGCCTCCGATCGACGTGCGTGGGCTGGTGCGATCCGAGACATCAATGAAGCCGGCTAATCCACCCGTGGAGCCAGCCGCACAAAAAAGTAAGTAAGTAAGTGGGATTCGTGGGTGAACGCAATTAGCATTGCAAAAATGTTGAATTTATCGATTAATTGGAACGCGATCGGCAAGTGAGTGTGAAAGCGGGGCGCTGAAGTGATGAAAGTTTCAACGAGCATCCTCGATACTTCATAGACGTTGCGATAGCAAACGCGATCAGACCTTGATTCAACTGTCGTAATGATATCTTCGTGTAAATTGAGCCAATTTTCGAAATTAGCTTTATTTTTGTAGACTAATTTTAGGTAGTTAAGGCAAACTGCATGGCCGCATTTGATTAGATGGAAACTAGTAGAATATTGCACAAAAATTAACTTTTCGGTAATTATCTGAATTCACATATTGTATATTGAGCACTATATATGTGTTCTTGTTGGCCAACCACGGTAGAAGGCGATCATGGGTGTACGGCAACGTTTTAAATGAATAAGCATTCCGATTCGGGAGGAACCATCTCTTCCATGGCGCTCAGAGCGATAGTCCGTAGAAACGATCACTGGCATTTACACGCTGATGGCGGAATTTACTTTTAGTAACCGAAAGCAGTATCTGCTTTTCCATATGTGTATGTGTGCGTGTCTTAGTGTGTTTGCATTTATGCATGTATGTTTGTGCATCTAAACGTATTAAATGATGATACGTATACATGTGGGTACGTACTGCACTGGGATAACTGTTTAATTGTGTATGCACAAAATAAGCATGTAGGGATCATTTTGATATATTAATCCCTTCTTAAATATGAAGGACAACAACGATAGATTAGCAACGAGCTCAAACCTCTCCAATTCTTTGTTGTGCCGGTTCTGCATTCTGATCCAAACTCTCCAGCTCCGCATGCTCGTCAACCTCTGCGATCGGGGACAAGTTCACCGATTCGCTCTCTTCATCTTCCGAAGCTATCGACTGAACGCTCACCACCACTTGGTCACGCTGTGGTATGAATTGAAATGGCTGCAACGAAATTCGGGGAAGCTTTAATATTGTAATCAATTATAGACCATTTTTCATTCCAAAACCGTATTAAACGCATAAGGGAAGGTTATAGATTTCACACGGGGAGTTAAGAGAGGTCTCGTAGAATATAGAATTAAAGGTACAACATCGCCAGACTCGATGCTTTCCCTGTAACTATAGTAAAAACCGTATTCTCCTATTGGATTATTGTTAATCTTGGAGGATACATAGCAATGATCAATCAAGGTGACCGAAGCAGATTGAGTACTCGTCTGCACTGAATTTTTTTCCCTAATTTTGTCTCACAAAAATAATCATTTATATCGTGTAGGATCTCATTTCCATGAAAAAATATAAAAAACACGACATTGCAAACGGCAAGTGATGTATTTTATCTAAGGTTGTATATTATTCGGCTTACATAAACTAATAGTTTCCGTTTGGTGCAACTTTGCAAGTATCACCAAAAGCTGTGAGAAACGGACTAAACTCGTTTCCCTGTTTTATCGGGTGTTTGCAACCGAAGTATCTGCGTTACGTCATAAATTGTCTTACCTCAAAAACGCTAGGCGCTTCCTCCAAAGTCTGCGCAACGTAATGAGTTTGATTTTCCTTTGTTTCAGACAGGGTCACGTTCTGCAAATCAGGCAAACGTCTTCCATTTCGCCTCTCTATTGATTCTTCGGTTTTTTGAAAAGGCCTTGCGTTTGACGATATTTTCAAATCGTTTTCAGAATAACTGTAAGAGGTGTCCTCTTCTGGATTGGAATCACATTCGATCGCTTTCTTTAATGTTCCGTAAGGATAGCTTAGTTGATGTTCTATGTGATTTTGCTGCGTCGGTTCATTAACGACAGAAGGGCCTTGTTTGCAGGAAGGGAGTGAGCCTCTTGACAATTCATCGCTATCCCAATCGCTGGCCTCTTTTTCTTGAACCTTTAAACACAAAACAATTGCGGCTATAAAATAAACTGATAAACGTGCAAAAAGAGCATTGACGCATTTATTACCATCGGGAGAGTTTTATTTACAAAACCAAAAGGCTTCCGAATAATTCATAGGTTTGCTTCATTTACAACTTTCTATTGGATGGAAAAACCTGTTGGCAGTTCCGTATACTTTGCACCGTTTCATTGATACCTCGTAGCATTCAATGTGTTGTAGCTTTAATGTTTAGTTGCCTGGTACACAATTTTGCTTGAACTTTTCAGACATTATGACTACTGTTACGTCTGGGAACGTTAATAATTAATATACAAGGACTAGAACGCAAGAATATGCTCAGTCATCTGATTATACGAATTGAAATGCTCATTGTAGATGTTCAGCACTCACCTGGTATTCTGAACCGGTTTTGTTGCTCTTGAGAATGATATATGGACAGCTGTCGGTTTCCATGGTTTGTCGTGCTTCTGTGGTAAGAAATTGTGTTCTGGATCGTCTGACAGCGGGTGACTCATTGGTACTTTGATCCGAGTCCCAATTGCTTCCTTTGTTAGCGTCGTTGCTGGATCCATGTGCGGATATGTTTTCCCGAAGGGGAGAGTTTGAGTGAGACGACTTCAACGTTGAACGAGATAAAAAGCTTCTGTTGGCCTGTAAAAAACATCCATTTTATTTTTCTGTTCCGTATTCATAGATCTATATCGCTTTCTTCAAAGTTTTCAGTCTTGCTGGATGACTTAGTACCGAAAATAGAGTATAGTAGACCAAACTATTCAAAAATTACAGTTCAAACGGCGAGATCAATACAAGTAAAAGTAAACTCTACAAACGTAACAACGGTGACAAAGAGCATATGCATTTTACTTACATGTTCACGAATTTTCTGTGTAATCAGCGTTTCAACTCTAGCCAATTTCGCATGTTCTTCACTATCGGTGTCGCTAATCCAAGATTTATCTCCCCCGGCTGGAGAAACTGGTGGTTGCTGAACCAGTTGATGTACGCCTTTTTGAGCGTTCTCGAAGGGCTGCTCTGGCGTCTAAAATGGAAACTCATGTCAACCGATATCTTTTCTCACCGTATTATGGCGGTCTTTCAAACGTGATTCTGCTAAATTGTTTTGATCTGGATCGTTCTGTAAATCTAATGTTCGGTATTTCGTTTTGCGTGCTGTTGGGTTTGGGCTGAAAGCAACATTCTCTAGCGATGTCTGTCGTCTTTTTCGCGGGGAATTTCCCGAGAAATGCCTTGCGTTTGATGAGAGCGAACTTTGTTCTGCATCTAGAAGCGTAAGTATGATTTGTAGTCCACAAATAACAATTCCGAGCATTCATAGCTACTTGTGAAGTTGAAGAAAACATAAGTGAAAGAATAATAATGTGTTTTAAGTTTAGATCTGAAGCAATTTTCAATAAATCGGTAGTTCCTAAGTGCAAAATGGCACGAGAAAATAATCTATATCATATTACTGGGATAGCTTGGGTTAGCATTGTTTAATAACAGTTTCCTTTTGGCAAACATATACTGAATCAAATGGGATGAATGACCTTGGATACAGAGCTTACGGATGGTAACGAAGTACGTTTCGAGCGACTGTGCAATAAAAACCGATATTTGCATATATCATTATAATTAAATAAGACATCGATTTGGATACAACCAAAAATAGAATATCAATGGAAAATTCATTACCAATGCCGTACCAGATAGGCATTTTGATTTCATGTGACAGCTGTCAGTAGCGAGTTTTTTGTTCGATAATGTCTGCAACAATGAGAAAATTTTCATGTTAGCATTAGGTAGTCCATGTTATGTGCTAAGCTTGGGATAAATAATCCACATTGAAAGAATTGATCTTAAACAAATGCATTACGAGAAAAAACAAAGCAATTAAAACTCAACACATTTGTATTTATTTTTTTCCATTTGTACAATTGAATAACATAGAAAACTACTAAAACGACAAACTATTTGCCGCGTTTCTGCGACATCTACTCAGGCATCGTACACAATGTTAGCGAAATCAACACATAATAGATTAGTTATCCGATTATAGATTATCGCTCTAGCGTTCAGTTCAAATATGATCTTTGTTGTGTGTTTTTACGCTTAGTGATCCTACCTTGCAAAATGTAGATGGCTCATTGAACCTGATTTCACTGTCTCCACCTTTTGACGGCAAACAGCCGGAAACCGGTTGTGGTATGCAAGTGATGGGGCTGTGATCACCACAACATATTGTCATCTGCCGTAGAAAACAGGCAAACCTTTTCAAGAAATGTGTCGTAAACTCGGACGAACTGTATTTGGCTCAACTTACAACCCAATCGTCAGCAGACAAAAGAAAGAAAGTTGTTCGACTATAGGGCAACAGTGTGTTAATAGTTGCAGGTCGACAGTAAAGGAAATAAATGCAGCAAGCAAGCAATCCTTCAAGACGATCAATTATCTCGGAGCTATTCGAAATATTGTGACGTTGAGTTGCACTTCACATGGACCTTCAATGAATTATAGTAAGCTTAGTTAAATGGAATTAAAACAAAATGTTCATTCGCGCTTGAATTAGATTCATGTTTAGATTTCGTTTATAACCAGAGCGGATCTTTGAACTTTAGCTAAAATGGTTTATTGTTCAATTTTGCCACTCAGCATACCCGCAGAAATCAATAATCTGAAGCTAATATTTATTAGTTTGATCATACCTCATGATTTTTTAAATAATTTCTCTTCACTGGCCGTTAACAAAATGACGATATTAAACAAACCGGTATCATGCATTGCTGTAAAAATTTCAACAAGTTTTATTTTTTTCACATTGGCATCAAACAGCATTAGAAAAACTAATGGAAATCAACAAGATATGCAGAAACAGTGGTAAAACTAAGAGCGGCCATTAAAAACAATGTTGATAAAACGTCAACCCTCTAAAGGAAAACTAAAGGGTATTTGATAAGGTGGTATCCCGCAAACATTCTGTGGAAATAATAGTAAAATCACGTTAATATATTTTTTTTAAACAAAATGAATTTTGTGATAATTGGTTCATGATCTTTTTATAGCGAATCAAATACTCATGAACATGAATATGCCTCCTCCGATTGATATTCAAGTTTGGATTTGAAAAACGATGACGAAATAATTTTTTCTCGCTATTTGTGTTCAATGTACTCTAGGAAATGTGTACAAACGTTAACACATGCATTTATTTATTCGCAATTGCTCGTAAATATTTGTAACAATTTGAAATGCTGCCTTTGCCTCAAGACAATGTTTGATCTCATTGCGGCCTTTTGAAGAAAAATCACGCTACATCTTGCAAACGTGTGAACCAATCTACCAAATGTGTAGTTGAAAGTCGTTTCTTTACTCTCATAAGAGTCGCCAGTTTATGTTTGGTTGTAATACTACACCTTTCAGAAGATAGATTTCGGACTTTCACTACAGATTTGAATAATGTGATTATTAATATTCAAAGTGATATGAGGGTGAACGAATGGTGGCTTATCCAATGACGTTTTGTACAGTAATATAATGGGTTTCAATCGAACATTCGATAAACAACAGCATTTGATTTAACTTTAGTGCATTGTAAGAGAATTACTGTTGGAAATAGTGCTACAGCTCGTTCGTGTGCATGAAGCAAAATGTTGTTTTAAAATCAGTTTTATAGTAATGACGTTTTTAAGGTGACTGACGTTCGCAAAGCCTGTTCAAAATGTCGGAAAATTTTAAATGAATAGTATAAACAATGACATAGAATAAAAGGAAAAAATTATAAGTCAGCTAATCCCTAACGTAAAGAGAACGGAAACCAAATTTATTAGAAAACCTGTGGAACCTGGTATGTATAGCATAGTGACGTGTCAAGCGTTTCTCTATTAGAATCGATAAGAATATCACAGAGCCGATGACTGCATCGTCAGTCTATATAAAATTGAAAGCAGTGTCTGTCCAATAGCGGATATGTAGGCCGAAAAGAAGACAGAGAGAATGAATCCTTGAAGAGCTTCCATTACAACTGCAAACAAAAATACATCGCTCATTGAGCCCAGCTTACTGAGATCTATTCAAAAAATATACACATGTTCAAATTATCGGCTGCAAATCCATTTTATTATATTGTTTGTTATTTCGATTGGCTCGTGAAAACCGCTGAGTAATTAATCAATGATATTTATATGCATACTAAGACATTCGCAATATGGCAACTCATTGAATACAGAACAGCGTCAATTAAACAATCGGAGTAGGTATTGTCTTTGACAATCTTTCGTTCCCATCGCTCATTTGGCTCATTTTCAAAAAAGCTGCTGTTATTGCGCAATCTAGAGCCAAATGAATACGCTGAATTGATACGCAAAATATTCTGCTGATCTTATGTCATAAGACTTCTACATAGGAAATAAATTTTAGTCTAGAGCTAGAATTCCATCCTTTCGTTTCATTAGATTTAAAGTAAGTAGCATAAGTTGTTCGATCAAACGGTTTACTTATCAGAAACTTTGGGATTTCGAGGCCACCGATATAAACAAATGGAAAGGTTTCGATATTCATCTTTAATTTAAAACAGCATGCTGTTCTCACCCGTGTCCGAAACGAATCACTGTGACCGCTGTCTTCTTCTGCGTTCAACTGAGAGTTTGTAGCTGTGTTTAAATGCAATTGGGTGCATTTAGATTAAGGGTAATTAATGTAATAGCGTTTCCAGTGAAAAAAGTATAAATTTAGTTCCATAGTTTGTGTCGAACAGCGTCTAATATGAAATAGAAAGGGAAATCGTCTTATTCCGATTCACTGTGATTGTTGAACAGAAATGTTTGATTCGTCGTACCAATATTTCAAAGAAGAGTCGAGGTGTATTAATACTTTATCGATTTCAATTGTTTTTTCTATTTCTATTTCATAGAAATCCCTTGAAAGTGACTCAAAACATTCGTCCACTTTCAATCGTTTCGAAATTGTTAGTCTACTCCACAGTGTACAAGAAAGAGGCTC
Organism: Atriophallophorus winterbourni; assembly: GCA_013407085.1. NCBI lineage: Eukaryota > Metazoa > Platyhelminthes > Trematoda > Plagiorchiida > Microphallidae > Atriophallophorus > Atriophallophorus winterbourni. The sequence goes on from JACCGJ010001785.1 coordinate 52,618, forward strand.
ATTGTTACCAGAGATTTCAAGTCCTTCAATGTATAATGCCATCGAGAGATTTCAATCTCTCGATCTATTTGCGAAACGATTCTCAGTGAATGAACTTCATATTCGCCACTGTTAAATTGTAATACCGAAGCTTCTGAATCTGTTAACTCGCATTTATTTAGATACTATTGTTAAGAAATACAAAATAATACACAAATATATCAACAATTCCTAACTTTGCAGTTGAGCTAGACAAGAGAGAAAGTACGGTTACAACTAATGAGACTAATGAGAAATGACTGAAGGAGTTGCGAGACGTTAGAGAATCAATTATCGAGCTGTGCATGTACCACCTATTCAACCTTTATATAAATGCCTTTACATAAATACATATATATATATAGGTGTTTTACCTGTGGCCGATAAGTTATTTTCGTGTGGATTCTAAATTTGCAGTGGTTACACCAAGAAAAAGGAGGAATATTCTAAACTGATAATTCAACTCACAAAATGATTGCACAGATTTATTTTCCATTTCCGAGAGCGATGGCCATTGATCCAGCCTAGAAACCCGCAGAACCTCGCAGTGGCCTTCCGGTTTTACTCCTACGCCGTTCGCAGTCAGAATGGAATATTGCACTTGATTGATCTTTTGGCAGACTAAATAATCTTTGTTACCAATCTCATCAATAGACGTCAGAATATTCGACACCGGTCTGACGCTATCCATTTGGTGTGTAGTCTCGGCCAATAAAACGTGATCAGCATATGCTTCGCGAAACTCAGCTTCATTGCCCAATTCACTGGCTGGTGTCGAGTGAATATTTTCGGACTCTATGAAGGAATCCTCAACACTTCCTTCTTCTTCAACAGATTGCTCGCTGCAACTTGAACAACCAGAACGAGATTTGGTCAGCTCGAATTGACCTTGGGAATCCGATGCCATATCTGGGTTACTGGTGTTGGATGTGTGCAAGGAAAGCTGACTTTGATCCATTTCCACAGCTTGCAGTATCAGTTTTTCACAATCAGTGTGCAGATAACGCCTTGAAAGTTGCGCCGCGTTGGAGCCTAAAGTTGGTGTGAATCATTTTATCACGTTGTATTTATATTAATGAGATGGGGCTCTCCAAAAAGATAATTCATTTTCAAGACTCTAACGAGTATATTATGATTTTTCGCGACCCCACAGTGTGAAATTATGTAGAAAAATATTTTAGAATTACAATGTTTACGTTTTTCCGCTCATATTGGAAACATAGTGATTTATAAGTTGTGGGTCATATCCACCTTGCGGTACTAGCTCGAATATTATCCACCAATTAAGATGTAATTTAGAAGCAATCGATGTACTGGAGACAGTGTATGCCAAATATTCCATGATGACGAAAATCTTGTCCTAGCCATCAGCTATACCTACTATAAACTGAAGAACATTATTCTATTCTCAGTTGTATGCATTCCCATCACACACACCACGACCGGTTTCGTGTAAATTGAACTCATCAGGTAGGAACAATAGGATCAGGATCCGCATGCGCATGAAACAATGGAAGAATTGTAAACACGTTTCGCATGTATACCAGTGTTGGATAAGAATGGTACGACCAAACTGTTCAGTCGCATTAGCCTAGACCCATGTAGGCAGGGTTTAAACACATGATCATGAACGAAAAAGCTAAATTGCATGCATTTCCATCACACAAACGGTTTCGTGATGTTTGCATGCGGATCCAGATATTGATGAGTGCAAATAGCCCGAAATCGGTCGTGTGGTGTGTGTGATGGAGATGCATGCAAATGAGCTTTTTTATTCATGGTCATGGGTTCAAACCCAGTCTACATGAGTGGGGCTCATGTGATTGAACAGGTTGGTCGTACCAACCTTACCCAACAGTGGCATACAAGCGCAACTTGTTATTCTATTCTATCGTTTAAGAATAATTAATTACTGACGTTCGAATTCATATGGAAGTAATGTTCCCATCAATTTAAGATTGTGGCACAATTCAATATTGATGGCATTGAGCTGCAACATGATAAGACTGCTGTATCAGCCTACTCAACGCATTTTCGTTAATTTTGTGAACAGCACGCGGGTGGGCAGCTATGCTATGAAGTATTATAAGTTACGCGTTACTCCGGTTAACCTAATAGTCCCTATGTTATATACATTAAAGGCTTTACGAATACTGATTTGATAGTTCTGTTTTATATTAGCCCATCGAGACCCGAATTCTCGATGATCTTAGCAACCTTCGATATTTGTCTGTCGGTGTGTTCGTATAATATAATCAGGGCTACAGCGAAAACGCAATCCATCAACAAGTGTTTTTTTTAATATCACTCAGAAAAAGAAATAGACATTACCTTGATCGTCTTGAAGTTGCGTATCCGCGCCATTTTGTAATAAGCGCTGCACTAAGCTTGCGTTCCCAAGGATCGAAGCGAGCATCAGTGGTGTTCTAGTGAATAGAAGTTGCAAACATAAGCACATTCAAAACTCAGAATTCCATCAAGCCAACTACAATGAAACGGTTCCTTAAACTAGACCGCCTAAAGGGCGGCAATATAACTACTACTGATCGAAATTAAAACAACAAGTCACAGGTTGACGTATGCATATTAATCTACGGGGAATTATAAACTTCAGTCAAGTTAAGCTCAATCGGTAGCGTGATAACTACTGGTTTACTGACAACGAATACATGCAAATCAATAAAGAACTGATACGCAAAAGATAAATACGATTTCTATAAAAGCATTTAGAAAATTTGCGTTTTCATTTGGAATAAATTGTTTGGCTTCCCACGGTCAGTGTCAGCTATGGCTGTAAAGCGGGACGCACATCGATTATATTGTCCTTCGTGATCAGAAGTGGAAATGCTCACAGAGATATTTAGTGGTATCAATTGGATTTACACCGTTTTCGGATGTCTGTGTGATGATTGTTTAGAATGTAAAAGTAGGATTCAAAATGCTAACGCTTGGAGCAGACTTATAACATTGATATTTTGCACGGCGTGTAATCGTGAGCCGTGTGCTCTGAAGACCTACACCAATACCAGAGCCATCATGACTTATTCACGAACATCTTTGAAACATAGTTGCATCCTGCCAACTGGTCATTTACATGATTGACGTCATTAATTGGGTAAATTATTGTGAATTCCAGTCATTGTCCCTTGACTTGGCAATATCAACTGGTGTAAACGATACCGTGGCGTAAAGTGTTGGAGAGTATTTTGACATTTGACATCTCGCCCATTCATAACGTGCATGGAATACGCTATGCAGTCGTGGTCTTCGTTGTTCAAAGAAGGATGTAGAACTTATGCAGCGAATCTTTCACCGCTCAGCAGAACTAGATCTCAGCATTCGAAACAAGCCTTATAAAGAAAGGATAGCTCATCTGTATCTGTTCGACTTTCTCTATCGTCGAATAAGTGGATACCTGATCATACTTTACAAAATATTCCATACCCCAATCCATCCCGTACATGATTTATTCACGCAAGGGAATACGAGAAATTATCGAACCCCTGAATATATGCTGGTGGTACCCCATTCCCGCCTGAAATGTAGCAGGTATTTTTATTCTGTCCGCGTCTGTTTTACTTGGAACACTTTACCTTCTACCGTTGCTCTCTGCACTAGCTTGCATGAATATAAAATGTAATTAGACGAGTTTTTATTGAACTATTCGCTTCCCGACCTGTTTAATCTCATTGCTTATCTTGTATTATACGCATTTCAATTTTATCAAGGTATGGTTATTTTTAAGATTGTTGCATATTAGATCATTAGAATCAATGAAACCATGAAAACCTTGAATTATAATTTGTGTGGTTCAACTGAATTACTTCTATTATGCATTCGCTGTTCATTAAACGTGCTATATTTATTTAGAATTCCCTACCCCAACATGCGGTGGACTCTCCTTGCCTGGCGGCGTTTAAAGCGAAATTGGACTTACATATGCAAAAAAATAACATTCGTGAGCCTTACATTTGATATTCTCTATTGCTTTTATACTATTGTATTTTTCAGGTTTTTATTAATACCGTAATCCTGTGGTGTTGTAAAGTATTAACTTTTTTAACCATAAATCTTTGAATCCTTGAATTCTTTGAATCCTTGAATCCTTATCATAATCAGTTTACGGTTGCGGAAGACGGAATTTAAAACCGCCTATTAATTTGCGTCCAACGGAAAGTCATCGACACGAATTGAACAGCGATAGGTAAATTAAAGGTCCACTTGAAGCTACAAGTTATCTAAACTGATGTTAGACGTTATTTATTATTAACCTATGAGTGTAATTTTTGTTTCCGCAGATTGTACAACTTCACTTTAAGCTTGCTGATTGAAAATCCTACATTGGTAACTCGAACAGGCAATGAGATTGAGAAATGTTGGCCACATCGTAAATTAACGCTTCACGGATTAGCGTTGCCTCACGCTTGGTGTCAAATTCAGATTCGAACATATATTACTGTCACATCGTTTCGAATAAAAACGTTCTCTTGAAATTGCTGGAGCAAGGTGACATCGCTGTTTGACTGCTGATTACAAAGTGTCATAAACCGAGGCGGATTTAATATTTGATATCAAAGTTGAAACAGTTAATAGGATCAAATTTTGTAAAAATATGTTTAGGTGTGTGTGAATTTAGTGAAAACCATGCCGGTTAACTTATTTGAGGGCTATCCTCAATGACAAACGCTGTTCCCAGCACTATAGTCGATAGTGCCATAAAAATAGTTGATATGGTTTGGAAGCCAGATTGTGAGCAATTTCTCAGCTAATTCATGCAGACGCATCTGTATGAATTAAGCAAATGCTTTTCGACGTCGCGCAAGTGTGAAATTTTATCGGTAGTTGTTGTAGCACCTTTTACGAGACTAATTTTCGTAAAACATATTAACTTTAGTATTTCGCAGTAATTTAGAAAAAAACGTTTTCCTCAGTATGTTATAAGTAATTCATGGAGTGCTTTTTGAGTAAGTGATACAGTATTTGATGAGTGGGGGTGTAATTCCGCATTGAATCTGGCTAATCGGTCTGCGGCTCGATTAAGTTTACCAAGTAATAAAAATGAATAATATTTTATTGTTTGTAAACGCTCAATATTGTCAAGGACATGCATTAAAACAGATAAGTTTTTCTTTCTTATTGGAAAATCAACAATAGTTGTTTTGATGTCCCGTCAAAATCACACTCGTTACCAGAAAACTAGCTCAACATTCAAATTCGTGGTGTCGTTCCAACACTAATAGCAACTATCTGGAAAGGATCGGCCAGACAGGTTCTCACAAATCGTCCTCGAAAACAGTGCTCAATGTTACAAGTGGAAATAGTTTACCGGAAGTCGCAAGATGGATCTCTTATGTAAAAAAATCACCTAATTAGTATATATGCTCCAAGATCTCACCTCGAAGTCAACTTATTATTGTAACAGACATAATGTTCCTCACCTTTTGTGGTTATCAGTACAGTCTATATCAGCTCCTTGGGTTATCAACCAATCCACAAGTTCCTCCTCTTGTCGATTGATTGCAAGATGCAGCGGTGTATTGCCAAACTGGAATGCGAAGTAGATCACGGTATATTTATGCAATAAAGTTGTGGAAGTAATTAAAACTTGAAAGATGTATAAGGTACGAAGCACAAAAACAATATTTAAGTTTAACGGATACTGCAGACTGCTATCAGTTCAGGAATATTTCTAAAAAATGTGTACGGGAGTTATTAATGAAAAATAGTAAATAACATTACAAACATTCATAATTTATGTCGATAGGCTGACCCACGGTAACCGTCTTAGTTAACAAGCAAACACTTCCCACAAAAAATAATATAAAAAATGCTCATTTGCTTGCATTTCTATCACATAATCCACGCCTGGTTTCGTGATGTTTACGCTCATCAGGTAGATACAGTTGTATCAGGATCCGCATGCGCTTAAAACAGTAGAAAATGGTAAACAAGTTGCGTTTGTACGCCACTGTTGGATAAAGTTGGTACGACCAATCTGTTCAATCGCCTGAGCCCATACTCATGTAGACTGTGTTTGAACTCATGACCATGAACAAAAAGCTCATTTGCATGCATTTCCATCGCACACACACACCACGACCGATATCGTGCTTTTTGCACTCGTCAGGTAGGGGCAGTAGGATCAGGATCCGCGTGTGTTTGAAAACATTATATTAGTTTGGAAGATCGCGTAGATTAAGTACATAAAGTTGAAACTTCTGAAATGTGAAGAAATTTATGCAGTTGCAGTTGCTGCCTTACTTTATCATAATTAATCATAAACCGTGAAAACGTTTCTGGTCCACAATCGTATAAAATTTACTCATTTTATGACTCTTTTAAAAATCGATGTTCATCAAGGTTTACAGCGTTAGAGGTGGCAAACCCAGGCGTGAGTTTGGAAGCAACTAAAGCAATACTTTGAAATGTTTGCACGAACGTGTTTACTGGTAATATAATGCTTGAGAAACGCGCAAAATATTCTTTCATTTTGATAAAAATTAAACTATTGTAAGGCAAGCAAACTTATATTTTCAAAATAGAAACCAAAAATACTCCCTAGATAATTCGCAAAATAATTGGATCCAGAGTGAACATATAGGTGTGGTAACGTGACCTAGTATAAAATCGACACAATAATGTCACTAGTTCCATTCGGAAAAGATTGACCACGGATGTTCATTGCAAGCGCAAGATGATCTCATGTTTACAGCATTTCGCATGATTGGAAAGTCAGGTTCCATAACAACTCTCTCCCCCAAAACCTCTAAGGTGAATGACAATACTCCGTGCATCGTCTGTCATAATGATCTACGTTCAACAGCCGATAGTCATTTCTGCTCCACTCGAGTTTGAAAATGACGCTTTGCACATTACCATCAAAGTCTTGCAATTTTTTCGATGCTTCTGATTAGCTTATTGGTCTACCTTTTACGTATAAGCATGATTTCGTGGTTGATATTACGAATACGCGTACCAAAGAAACTTTTTTATCCATGTTAAATTCCTAATAAATTAAATGCATCATAACGACAAAACCAAGATGTGCAGAAACTAAAAAATAGGCTGCTTTTGCGCATTTGCATATCATGCTTAGCAGCATTCCGTTTTACACGTATGCTTAATCTGCTTTTCCTGATCTATGTTGCTTGGTGCTTTTTCCTGGCTCCAGATCTGTGCATCATGATGATGACAACTTCACACACACAGTAGAACGGCCTTAACACAGTCACTTCACACATTTATTCTTCAGTGCTGGCATGTGTGCAATAAGAAATGCGAGACACCAAGATTATCAGGCTATTTATGAATAAGGGTTTTAGATGGGACTAAAACAATAACCGGAAAATCTCCCACCTAACTGTCGTTAGAAAATTGTTTGCATAATTGTCAGTAAAACGCTGCTAAATAAAGTACTAAATTCATGAAGTTACAGGACAAATGATGTACTGTGTGGTCGACATCGACAAAAGGAGGCCACAACATAGGCTTGAATCAAAGCAAAGTGCAGTACAGTCATGGACCGCATGTGGGCTAATGTACTGCCAGGCTTCTAAGGCCTAGACAGATATAACGATAAAGACAGAAATTGAAGCGAGACTTCAGGATGTTTACGCATAGCCATTCATTAGTGAATGCAACTCAAATTATAAGAAGGATAAAGCTTTATTCAAAAACGTTCGAAATTTCAGCTTCAGACCAGTGTTTAAACGCATAGGTATCGTGAAGCAAATGGAATAAATGACCTCCGATATGGAGACGATCTAGAATGCAGTCAAATGTGTTTGAGGAAAAATAACTTTTAAAGTGATTCTAATGCATTTGATGAAAATTGACATGAAGGGTAGTATTTATGAGCAAATCGTAACAGGAAAATTGTTGTTTCAAGATTTCGCAATAATATTCTCATAAGGAATGAAGCTGGTGCTTGAAAATAAACCTGATGCAACGTTGGAGCAAGACATAGTCTTTCGAATGAAGTGCAGGCAAATAGCAGGTGAACAGTACGAAACATGAGGTAATAAAAAGGAGGATATGAAGTGAGAAATCAGCCTTGACTCAATGCAAAAGTGTACGGCGTGAACAGCACCGCACACAGTTACTTCATGATTCTACATCCGAACATTTCAACAATAGAAAGAGATAAAAATTAGTAGAAAAATAGTTTAAATAAACCATGTTGAAAGCCTAGACTCGCTCGGTCTGCAAGACTGAAAACCTTTTTCACAATGGTTGGCCCTTAAATGCACGAATTAAGAATAAAAGGAGCAGAACATATCAAATTGTTGTGTGATTGAGTGAACAAAGTCAGTCATTAAAATCAAATTACATGAATCCACTAACGGAATATTAAATGATTCTGTTTAAGAAGATCTAAACTGCGTTCAAAGAGAGGAGGCAGATTGAATGAGGATGGTCACTAGGCTTTTGATAAACGAATATTAACGTTTATATTGGATACTGGTATAAACTTACACACAGAACTAATTAGGAAAACCCGGATTAATTTTAAAAACGATTATAGCCTGTTGTGGAAAAATAAACATAAAAAGACACTCCCGTTCCCATGAAATGCTTTAAAAGTAATCTGGACTAAACAAGAATGCATTATAATATGTTAAGCCCTTAAAAAAATTAAAACCCGTTTTGCAGAATGCAAACATAGCAGACTAAAAGGATGTCGGGACAGGAAAAT